>PVIA01014327.1:0-27593 GCA_004024845.1 Tonatia bakeri
CTCCACTTGGCTGTCCCCAGAAACCAGCCTGCATAGACACCTGCCGCTTTTACCCCAGAAGCAGTGGGGTATCTGATGGAACACTACTCAGTCACAAGAAAGATAAAAAACTGCCACAGATAGATGTTGAGAATAATCATGCTAAGTAAAATAAGAAAAAAAAATGTCAAGAACCATATTATTTCACTCATATGTGGGATCAAAAACTGAAAGTAACTAGTGAACAAACATGACAAAGAAACAAACAAAACCTCATAGACACAAAAAACGATATGGTAGTAACCTGAGGAAGAGGTACTGGGGAGTTGGTTAGAGAAGGGTAGAGGGGGCCAAGTGTATATGACAGAAGATTGGATTTGGGTAGTGAGCACGCAATGCAATATACAGATGATGTGTCATTGAATTGTACACTTGAAACCCATGTAATTTTATTAACCAATGACACCCCAATAAGTTTAATAAAATAATAAAAAGTAAATGTACTTGAAGTAAATGTACTTGAAGTTGCCTATAATAAAATCACATAAATGTGATCAGCAACGTTTAGCAGATGGAGAGAAAAACGTCTTGGGTTGTACATAAAAATTAATACCTTAACAAAATCACAAACAGAAACACAAAAATCATTCAACACTTAGCTAGAAAAAATTTGGGAGCATACTTTTCTTTCTTTACCTCTAGTATTCAGTCTAGATCAGTGCTGGAAATAGAATTTTCTGCAATGATGGAATATTCTATAATCTGCACTGTCCAATGGCAGCCCCTTGGCTGTATGTTACTCCTGAGAAGTTGACACATGCTAGTAGGCCAGAAACACCACATTATACATTTTATTACATTTTCATTCATTCACATTGAAGTAGCTACAAACAGCTAGTGCCTGTATTAAACCAGGCAGATCTCGACCAATAAAATGCCCAAAGAAATGAGAATAAATGATAGATGCTTCATATTCTGTATATATGTAGATCTCAAAATAGATGCAATTGAAACTCTGAATTCACATGGTTGAAACCAAAGTACCTCTTGAAACATGCTTAGCACAACAAGAGTACGATAGAAATATGAAATTAAAGATCACACAGGATGATGAAAATCAACACAGAAGCAGGAAAATCTTCTCTTGAAACATACTTAGCGCACCACTCGATGTGCTGCCTTATGTTAATAAAGCTAGAAAAGTGTATATATATGTGTTTGTATATAAATGTACAGACATATACATAACACACATACTTAAATGATGTTTAAAATGAGACAAATTTCTTTTATCAAATAAGTTGGAAAGAAGTAAAAAAGAAAGAAGGAAGTTGGAGCAGTAGGCAGACACAGATTATTACCTGGTGTGCCTGGCTCTAAGGATTCATGTTCCTTTCAGGCAGCAGGAAGCTAACACTTTGTAAGCAATAGAATAACGTGACCATGTTTTGTTTGGAGAAATCCTTCTGGCAGAGGTGTAGGGTGGACAGAGTGGGAGTAGTGGAAGGTGAGAAGACTATCAGGAAGACTTGTGTTTTCAGTGGAGAAACAATGAGAGCCTGAAGTGAATGATGAGAGTTCATGGCAATTAAACCCAGAATACAAATTTATAAAAGATTCTTTTGGAAAGAAATAGGTACAAATGACCCGCCTCTTTAAAATTAGTACCCTGAGCTCTGACTAGTAGGGCTCAGTTGGTTAAACATCATCCCCAAAGCCAAAGGTCATGGGTTTGAATCCCTGTCAGGGCACATGCATAGGCTACAGGTTCAGTCCCCTGTTCTGGGCATTTGCAAGGGCAACCCACGATCTTTCTCTTTCACAACTTTTTTCTCTCCTACTCTTTACCATCTCTTCCCCTCTCTCTCTATAAAAAAAATTAAGAAAACTACACCTTAAAAATAAAGAAAGAAAATAAAGTGAAATAAGTACCCTGAGATGCTCTCATAAGCTCCATATCGGATCTTTGTGTTCTTGGGGTTGTCTTTGAAGATCCTTCAATCCTTCAAGCCTTGTCAATGGAAGGGCATCAGAAACACTTACTGAGAGAAAATGGTTAATTTCCTAAAAGAGAAATTAGTTAAAAATGGAATTGCATTTGACATTTATTGGTTAGGTCTATGAACTAAAACTTAAATAAAAACAGTAAGTGCCTTTGATAAACACTGACTTGTCTCTCACTGTCAAACAGGTTAGAAGTTAATGGTTTCTTCCATTTTAAATCGTACGAAGTTTTAACTTAAACTCAATAGACTCCCTCATGATATATTGTTAGATTTTAAGAATGTTATAGCATACTCAATTAGAGAGAAAAGCTAAAATTTCTATTTTTAGTACTTTAGCTCTAGTTGTAGATCTTAACATATTTGCCTATATTTTCATATTGATACATAGCAAAATACAGACTGTATACATTAAATTATAAGATTAATAAGAAAAATATACCAGAACATAATTTTGAGGTTTATTAAAGGTGAAACAAAAGTAAAACTTCAAAACTCTTTAAAGTGTTAAATATCTATAATTCAAACCTTAAACTGTCCCTCAAAGCATCAAATGGTAATTTTGAGATATTAATGGATCTTAGCATCTGAAAATCAAGTATACGTTATATCATGTTTCTTTATCTAAGTTCAAATGGAGCTGAGGAGCATGTATTTATACTGCTGCAAAGCAAGAGGACATATTTAGATTTGCAGAGTGGGATGGGCAGAGGAAGGCAAAGGAGGAAAAATTGGGACAACTGTAACACAGTAATAATAAAATGATTTAATAATAAAAATTAAATACATCTATAAAAGGATTCAGTTTCTTACTTAAGAGGATTGATCTCCTGCTATTTCTTAATCATATTTTTTAAGGATTTGATTTTTTTTTTTAGCAAAATGGAAAGGGAGGGAGGAAGAGAGGAAAAAAGTCAATGTGCGAGACCGGCCGCCACTCTCAGGAGCCCTGACCTGGGGACAAACAGCCACCGGGGCGTGTGTCCTGTCGCTTTGCGGAAGGAAGCCCAGCCAACCAAGCCGCACCAGTCAGGCCCTTTGCATGACAATTTTAAACAAGAAAATCAGTTTTTCACATTCCCAGCATTAGAGGTTTTCAAAAATTCTGCAGTCTACATTTTCGAATATAAAATAGTAAGATGATGGCATAAATATTACCTCCAAAAGTGAAAAAGTTCCTCTACTGTGTTTGATATTCTTCTGAGTAATACATAGACCCTTCAGAACAACATGATCATAAATAGGATCTGAAAGTTTAATCTTGATCTAAAGGTTCCCAGTATCCTTGTTACCTGTCACTAAGGATTTCAACAAGTCCGTTACCTAAACATAATTTCAAAAGAAGAAAAAAGCAAAAGGAGAGAAATGCCTTAGTTATATTTAAAGTAAAATAACCAAACACATTGTAATATGTGATATCTCTGCTAACCTAATTCAGATAAAATATTCCAATGCCTTGTAAGGTACCCAGCTATTCCTGTTTCCCTGCTTTCAAATAATTTAACAAACAGTGAAGTGCTTCCACAGGGTGGACACTGATGTGCAGAAATGCCAATATTACTGAAACGTTTAATTTAAGTAATATCTCACAAACCATCACAGTGGTGGCAACTGCTATCTCTACTTTTGACTACCTTTACACTTCACTATAGAAGACAGAATCTATCAGGTTATATTTATTAAATCAGAATTCCCAGGTGTTCAGTAATTGAATGTTTACAACCACTAAGTTACTGAGAATTAAAAAATAGTTTCACTCCAATTATGAATTACAACAATGTCACAAAACACTCAGATCTTTCAAGAATACTTTATACATGTATTTCTAATGCCATTTTGAAGGTGAGTTACAAAATTGCCTGTTCCCGAACCTCCATCTGATCTTCCACTAGAGGTATAAGTGTGCCAAGAATAACATGGATGCAACTTTCTAAAGCATCTTTATAGTAGCTCACTGCTGTGCTGCAAACTCAGCTACCTAGTTCACAACAATGGGAGAAGCTAGGTAACAACACATTAACAAAGTGAGAAAGCTTGACACAGAAAGAGATGAAAACAGTTACGCCCTGGGTGGTGTTGCTCACTGGGCTGAGCCCCAACCTGTGAACACCAAAAGGTCACTGTTTGACACCAGTCAGGGCACAAGCCTGGCTTTTGCATCAGGTTTCCATTCAAGGGTGTGTGAGAGGCAACAGAAGGAGGTTTCTCTCGCACATCAGTATTTCTTGTCTCTCTCTTTCTCCCTTCCTTCCCCTGTATCTAAAATTAAATACATAAAATCTTTTATAGAAAAAGAAGAAAAGAGTTAAGCTCTAGTAAACTCCTTTGGTATAAACTCATTCGCGTGTCATTTTAATTCAGCAGCTCTAACTCTGATAGGTCTTGACACAAAAGTCACTTTCATATCCAGCTCCTTAGAGCCAAACAGCGGAGAAGCATCAGCAATCTCCTCCGACAGAAACACTGACAAACAAGCAGAACTGTGAACTGGTTTCTATTTCTTTGTTAATTGTTCAGACTCCACAATAAGTGAAACCGTTTACTATTTGTCTTTTTTTGCTCTCTTTAGCATAATACTATTTAGGTTTATGCCTGTTGTTACAAATTGCAAAATTTATTTCTTTTTATGGCTGAGTAATATTTCTGTGAATTCGTATGTGCCACGCCTTCTTGATCCAGCCATCAGTGGTGAACACTTACGTGGATCCCGTGTTTTGGCTATTGAAAAGAATGCAGCAAGGAAAAGAGGGGTGCATATGTCTTTTCTGGATATTTTCAGATCAATATCCAGAAGTGAAATAGTTGTGTCTTGTGGTGGTTCTATTTTGAATTTTTTGAGAAACCTCCATGCTTTCCATAAAATAAGGAAGAGCCAGTGGAACAAAACCTACGGGATGCAGGAAAAGCAGTACTGAGACAAATATGGATAGGTAAACATTTACATTAAAAAGGTGACTTGAGCCAGAGCTGGTGTGGCTCAGCTGATTAGCGGGTCCTGCCATAACAGAAAGGTTGTAGGTTTGATTCCTGTTCAGGGTACATGTCTACACTGCGGGTTCCTATCTTGGTCAGGGCTCCTATGAAACGTCAACCAGTCAATGTCTCTCTCTTTCTCTCTCCATTCTTCTCACCCTCTATAAAGCAATAACAATAAATATTGTTGAGTGAGAAGAAAAAAAGAAAGAAAAAGCCTTTAAAGAAGAGAATCAAATGGTTAGGAAGAATTCACTTGACTCTTTCTCATACTCTCCCAAAACAGACCAGAAGAGAACTTTTCCTAACACATTTGATGAGACCAGCATTTCTCTTATTCTAAGGTCAGATAAACACACCACAGGAAAATTATAATATCCAATGCTCTTGATGAATATACATGAAAACCATCTCGACGATATACTAACAAACTCAATCTGAAGCATAAAAAAAGGCTGAAATACCATGAGCAAGTAGGATTTATCCCAGGGATGCAAGAAGAGGTCAATATAAGAAAATAAGTCCATATAATGGACATGAATGGAATGAAATTAATTACTGATCACCTCAGTAAACACAGGAAAGACATTTAACAGCCTGTCATGATGAAAACACTGAGAAAAGCATGAATAGGCAGGAACTTCTTCAACATTATAAAGGTGACCTATAAAAACACCACAGATAGCAACATAATCAATGTTGAAAGACTGTCAGCTTTCCTACTGGGATCAGAAAGAAAACCAGCATGCCCATTTTCACCCCCTCTATTGAACACTTCTGGCCAGAGCAATTAGACAAGAAAAATGGTGTAAAAAGGCATCCAAATGAGAAGGAAAGAAGTAAAAGTGTATCCCAGATAACATGCATGTATGTGTTTTACAAAGAGTCCACCATAAATCTACCAGTGGAAAGAACAAACACACTGAGCAAATCTGCAGGTCATAAGATCGACATACAAAAATCAGTGGAGTTTCTATATGACAGCAGTGAGCATCCATGAAGAAAATTATGAATACCAGTTCCATTTTTAACAGCATCCAAAAGAACTAAATACCTGCAAATAAACTTAACCAATGCTATGAAAGACTTGTACACTGAAAAGTATAAAGAATGAATGAAAGAAATTTAAAATGTCTAAACAAAGAGAATGGAATGCTGTGTTTCTGGATCAGAAGGCAAATTACCGAGGTCAATATTGATAAGTCAGTATATATTATATGTGATTTCTATAAAAATTTCACCACCCTTTTTTACATAAATAAAAAATCTGATCAGCAAATTCACATGGAATTGCAAGGAGCCCAAATTAACCAAAGCAATGTTGAAAAAGAACAAAATTGGAGGACTCATACTTTTATAAAGATATGTGCCCAAAGCAGGTTAAAAACTACTAAATGAAAAATTTAAAAATGAATATCTATATTTCATGTGTGAAAGCGATCTGAAGATTCTGCCCAAAGAAAACATGTGGATGGTAATAAGCACAGGAGCAAATTCTCATTGGTCATTAGGAAGTACACATTAATACTTCAGTGAGATACCAGTGTCTACCCATTAGAATGTGTAGCATAAAAACCACTTTGAAAACTGTCAGATTGCTCATGGCATGTGAGTAAACAGGGAGTGGCATATCCGTCCAATGAAACACTACTAAACAATAAAAAGTAACACCCTATTGATTTAAACAAGATGAACTAATGTTACATAAATGATACTGAGTCCCTTTAAAATGTCAGTTCTCATCGAGTTCTGCCTGTCCCCAAATACTAAAGAGGGGAGGGTTCTGCCAAGATGAAGGGAGCTGGAGGGAGCAAGGATCGTGGCACAGCCTCCAAACACAGTGGCAACTTTAGCATCAGCACCTAAGAGACCGTATTATGCACTTTTCCTTCCTAGATGTCACACATACATACAGTGCACAATGTAAGAGAGAAAGTAGGTCATCACATTGATCCAGATCCTTACCAATTCTGTTTCTCTCCCTTCGTCTCTGCAGTTGCCAGCTTCCTTCATTCCTGGAAAGACCATGAAGATTCCCCTTTCTTGTTTGCCTGGACCACGCCTTCATTTCCAACCTCCTATTAGAGATAGCACAACCTCTCAGATGCCAGCAAAACGGGAAGTACATTCGAGAGATCCAGCTCCCTCTTTGCCGTTCTCTGGCCACTGAAGAAAGCCTGCACTGCGACGCTGACTTGGGTTTCATGATTGCTGTTGCAACACCTCAGAGACAGAAGACCCTGCATTGGGGCTCAGAGTTCTTACTTCTTCTGTAAAAGCCCAGTTTATGGTCCAATGGATTTCTGGCAAAACAATAGTGGGGCTCTAACAGCAAGGCTTTTCCCACTAGACCCAGAGAGAGTCCCCTGGAGGAAAGTTAATTAGGTAAATGTTGGCTGTGGCGGTGACCTGGGAGTCACAGACAGGCTGGGCAGCCTATTCTCCAGATGTGCTTGTTGATGGGCCTCTACTGACTGCAGAAGCGATTGGTGGACTAATGGCCTTAAGAGTCCTTGCTATGAACACAGCACAGGCAGTGAAGCTGGGTGTGTAGGCCAGGACACACACCCAACTAAAGGCCACCTGACTGCTGGTTGTGCCAAGCTCTCTGCTGGAAGAATGGGCACTGTGCACTGTGCCACCTCCCAGGTTGGGACCTAAGGTGGGGGCAGTGGTACTTCCAGGCAAAGGGTTGTTCTAAAGTTCTGGGGCCGGTGGTGGTTATGAGGGTGCCCTGGAAAGAGCACTTATGGGAATTCTGGCCCTAGCTTCCCCCATGTGCCTGAGGGACTCATAGCAGCCAAGGCTAGCCTCATGCAAGCCTGTGTGCCCATGGTGGCCTGTGTGGTACTGCTCAGGGCTGGCTGGCCTGGAGTAGAGACTGGGGCCTAGGATGGGGTGCCAGCTGCCTGTTCTTATCCTCTAGAGTCAGAGGTAACCCTGAGAGATCATAAGTGGGTGGAGTGGTGTGCTTTGAGGTGACCTCCATGTCTGAAGCAGATTTGAGAGCCCAGCCTGTGGATGTGCCGGCTGAGGGGCCAGCACTCCCTGCAGAGGTGACTGGCAGGCTGGAGGATGAAAGGGTGTTAGGAGTAGTGACAGGAGCAGGCCTTGCTGCAGGCTGTGAGGAAGACTGCAAAGGCTCGGGAGCACTTCAGCCCAAGATGGCCTCCACATAACCCAAAAATGCACCCTGGATCCACTGCCACAGTGCTCTCTTGTCTGCATTGATATCTTTGGTCTTGAGAGTGTAGCTCAGCCGAGAAGGCAGTGGCAGCCTCACAGGTGGTTCCTCTAGCCAGGGAGGCAGCAGAACCTTCTGCCATAGGGGCCTATCACAGGCAGGTGAGCAGCAGGTTCCTCAGGGATCAATTCTACCAAAGGTTGTTACCTTGGCCCTTTTCAGGCTGACTCTTCCTCTGGGCAATCACAGCAGCTGAGGAGGGCGCCTGAGGACCCGGCTGCCTAATTGTCCTTGTGAACTTCTGGGGCAGCTTGGTGTGGCAAGTGGCTGGCTGCGCCCTCCTCTCCACTGGAAACCTCAAGTGGAGTTATGGAACTGGTGATAGTGTTCTTTTGGGAGCAGGAGCTCCTCAGAGAGGCCTGGGGTTTCAGGTGGCATCTGTCTTCTGGGACCCTTCCAGGACTGGCCTGCCCCTCCAGGACTGTGTGGTCTTCCACCTGTTCAGGCATCTCTTTCCCATTTTGTCCACAGTCCCTCTGAAGGCAACACGTGCAGAATGAGGAAAGGAAACCCAGGAAAAGGCACAGGGCCCTTGGGATCCTGAAACACAATTTCAGGAATACAGGAACACAGCATGGATGCCAGATAGGCCCATACATAGTGCAGGATGGCCTCAGAGTAGATGGAGGTGCCTGGACAACTGGATGTTTTGGCAGAACAACTGGGGGGCGAGGTGATACTGTGGTGACCATCTGGTACACAGGGTGGAGGATAAGGGCAGAGTCTGCCCAGGTAAGTGCCCATTGGGCTATTCGATGAGGTCTGTCCTGGAACAAATAGTAGGATCTCAGCAAGCTCGTTTAGTAGCCACAACACTGTTGGTAGCCAAGAGCTATGTATTGTACCTGTTGCTAAGATACACTTGGAACACCCCTTAGGGGGTGGAAGGGGAAGGAAGGGGGGAAAGTTTCTCTTGCCAAGGTTTTGTGGGGAGGGATGCACCCAGGGGACCCCATAGGTAAATCCCACTCTAGCTTGGGCAGGAACAGACGAAAGCCATCAAACCTCTGGTCCTCAGGGCTCTAGTCATCTTAGAGCCACTGAGGCATGAGGGTGACTGTATTCTCTGGGCTCCCACCACATCTACATTGTGCCTGCCCACAAAGCACCCTTGTGGTGCTTGTTGTTCTGCAAGGCCATGACCTTGGACCACTGGGACTCCATCATGGTTTGCAGAGGCCCTCCTGACATGCCTCACAGATGACTATGCCCTCCTAGTTACCCTAGAAGTGGGTAGAGCCTTTGCAGCCAGCTTCTCTGGTACCCACCCTGTCCCACAACTTCATCTGCCACTGGGGGATAAGTGACAGCTCTTCTGTCTCAGTTCCAGACTGCTCTATCAGTACGTTATTGGTTTGGGGGAGGGCAAGGAGGTCATGGACTCGTCGTCCTCCTCTTCCTCCTCTTCCTCCTCAGACACTGCCTTCTCCTCCTCCTGAGCCCAGGAACCCAAGATGAATGCAAGTGTTGTGCCAGCCCCCGTGCCCTGCTGGACTCTTGCTCCCTGCTTTAAGGCCACCACAGCCTCAAGCTGGTCCCCTTGGAGTGAGTGCTCACAGTGCTTCTAGCTGGGAGCATGACTTTGCTCCTGAGCCTGTGCTTACATGCAAGCAGAGGCCAGAGGCATAAATTGGTTGTTAAAATGTAGTCATGGTGAAGTAAAATACTGCATGGGAATATACACACTAATATTGTGATAACTGTGTATGGTCTCAGATGGATACTATGGAATAGGTTTATGGGGGTGATCACTTTGTAAATTATATAAATGTCTAATCACTATGTCAGACACCTGAAATGATTCTAACAGTATGTCAACTGCAATTAAACAGTATTTAAAAAATTATGAATAAGCCCTGGCTGGTGTTCCTCAGTAGACTGTGTGATAACCTGCAAATCAAATGGTCACTGATTCACTTCACAGTTTAGGGCACATGCTTGGATGACAGGCCAGGTTCACAGTAGGGGGTGCACAAGAGGCCACCACACGTTGATGTTTCTCTCTCTGTCTCTTTCCCTTCCCCATATCTAAAAATAAATGAAATCTTTAACAATTTTTAATAAAACTTAACGATGGAAGTCCGTATTTATTTAGTAGGTGCATTCAGTGGAAAGGTTCTGAAATTTACACCCCCAGAACTTCATAGACTATCCATTGTGGTTCCCCGTGTCCCTTGGCATCCCACCTTGGATGGTAAATCTCCCACCATCGGAAGCCTTTGCCTGCTTCAGGCAGCCTTTAGGGAATCTGGACATAGAATGAAGTACAATGTGGATGATGGGGGGGTATCTTAATGTCATCTTTGGACTCTCCCTGGGACTATAGCTATGACAGGAGAGGCCTCTGCCTGACTCCAGGTGCCGTTCAAAGTGTGGTCTCTGAGCTGTGTGTCTGTGAGCTGTTTGTTAACAATCCAGGACAATATCAGACACTGAACTGACATACAGGTGCTGTTGAAACTCAGTACAGAGCTGCTTGTGCAGGGAGCTGGGACTGTGCCCACAGGACCCCATCTCAGCCTGTGATGTTGTTGGGAAAATGACAGAGCTGGCCCTTCACCACGGACAAATTGAGACACACTCATCTCAACCTTGTTAGGATCATTGTCATTTAGAAAACAACCTATTATCAGCATTTCATTTTGTTTCATTCAAACTGGATCAATAAGAAAAACAATGATAAAATTGGAAAGCTAACCCAATAATAATTTGTTTGAGGTCTGGTTTAGTATCTTTCCTAACAGATAAAGTACTAATATTAAATCTTTTTTGTTACAGTATTTTTTCTCAGTCTTCTCTTCTGAGATTGTGAGTTTTTCATTAATTGTTAAAAGCTCTCTGAAAATTTATCCCCCCCCCCACGGTCTTCTTTCATGATAAAATATGCTTAATACAATATTCATTGTTTTATCCACTCATAAGTGTACACACTTCAGTGGCATTAAGTGTGTTCCCAATGTTATGTAAACTCCACCCCTGATTATACCCAGAACTTGTCATCATCCCCAACAAAAGCTCAGTACTCACTAAATAATAACTCTTTCTTCCTCCCTTCCAATCTGTATTTTTTGTGTATTCCCTTAGCAATCTGTATTTTTTATTTTGCTACCCGATATACATGAAATCATACACTATCCTTGTGCGTCTGGCTTGCTTCACGTAGCATAATGTTTTCAAGATCCACCCATGTCATAGCATGTGTCAAAACTTCACTCCTCATGACTCAGTAAGATTCTATTGTGTGTGTATGTCACTTTGTGTTTATCGATCAATTTGTTGATGGACTCTTGGCTTGCTTCGACCTTTTGGCTATTGTGAATGACACTGTGATGAACACTGGTGTACAAGTGTCTGAGTCCTGCTTTCAATTCTCTTGGATAGACGCCTCAGAGTGAGATTGCCGGGTCACCTTTTGAAAAACTGCCAAAGTGTTTTTCACAGAAGCTGTCCCAGTTCACATTGCCATGCACATTGCATAAAGGCTTCAATGTTCTCTCCATCTCACCCCGACTTGTTATTTTCTGTTTGTAAAAATTATTGTGATTCTAGTGGGTGTGAAGAGGTTTTGATTTGCATATTCTTAATGACTAATGATGTAATATCTTTGACAAGTGAAATCTTTTCATATGTTTCTTGGCCATTTGTGTATCTTCTTTTAAGAAATGCCCATTCAAGCCCTTTGCCTGTTCTTTCAATATTTGTAAAAATACCGTATTGTACATTTTCCTTTACCTTTTAGTCCCTTTATACCCCCTCACCCCAGCAATCAGCACTCTGTCATCCCTGTCCATGAGTCCTTATGCCTTTTTGCTGAATCCTCCCATGCCCTAACCTCCCCACCTTAGCTGTCATCCTGCTCTGCATCTTGGAGTCCGTCCTCATCTTCCATTTTAGTTCAGCTTCTTCATTAGATTGCACATGGGAGTGAAGTCAGATGGTATTTGTGTTTCCCTGTCTTATTTCACTTGCTGTAATGTTCTCCATGTTAATCCATACTGTCCTAAAGGGTAAAATTTTCTTCCTTTTCATGGCCGAGTAGTACTGCACTGTGTAAATATCCCATCGTTGTTTTATTCGTTCATCTACTGATGGGCACTCGGCTTGCTTGCACATCTTGGCCATTCTAAGTAATGCTGGAATGAGCATGGGGTGGCGTATGTTCTTTGCAATTAGTGTTTTGGGTTTCATGGGCTTTTGACATTATTGAGTTTTAGCAGTTCTTTATGTATCCTGGATGTTGTTTCTTAAAGATACATGATTGGAAGATGTTTTCCTCTATTAAAAATGATGGACTTTCTCTTTCTAAAAAAGTGTTGAGTTTGATTAAGTCCATTTTTAATTTTTTCTTTTTTATGTGTCTTTTTGGTGTCATTTCCACCAAGTTGTTGCCAAACCCAATATCATAAAGATTTTTCTCAATGTTTCCTTCTGAAAGTTTTAGAATTTTACCACTTAAGATTAAGTCATTAATCAATTTTGAGTTAATTTTTAAGTATAGGGTATGGTGAGAATCAAATCTCATTTTTATGTATGAAATACCCATTTTTTCCAGTACCATTTGTTGAAGAAGCTGTCTTTTCCAAGTGAATTGTCTTGACTACCCTATCAAAAGTTGATTGAGCGTATAGGTGAGGATCTAGTTTGAGTTCTCTGTTCTATTCCACGGCTGTCTGGTGGAATAGAATAGAGAACTCAATAGGTACGTGTCTGTCCTACACTAGTGCCATATTGTTTTAACTACTGTTGCATGTGAGTTAAACTCCCAAGTCAGGAGATGTGTGTTCTCCAATTTTGCTCTTTCCCCCTAGTATTGTTGTGCTTATACAGGGTGCCATGCAATTACCCAAGAATTAGAGAATGGACTTTTTTCTGTATCTTGGGGAAAAAAATGGGAGTTTTTGTAAAAATTGCATTAAAACCGGGGATTATTTTGTATATTTTTGAGATCTTAAGAATATTCAGCTTCCTATCCTTGAACAGAGGATGTCTTTCCATTTATTTAGGTCTTTTTAAATTTCTTTTAGCAATGTGTTGTAGTTTTCAGCATACAGGTCTTTTACTTTCTTAGTTAGATTTCTTCCTAAATATTTAAATTTTTTTAGTGTTTTGTAAATGGATTTCCTTTCCTATTTACTTTTGAGATAGTTCACTGCTGACATATGGAAATAAAATCTGTTTTGATGGTTAATCTGGTACGCTGCAAGTTCCCTGAATTTATTCATTAACTTCAGAGGCCACCCTGTGGATTCTTGGGACTCTCTAAATAATAAGATATTGTCACCTGTGACTGGAGACAGTTTTATTGCTTTCCTTTCCAATTTGAATGCCCTTATTACCTTGTCTAACAGTTTTGACTAGAACATCCAGTACAATGTTGAATGTCAGCAGTGATAGTGGGAATCATAGTATTTGTACTGATATTAAGGCTAACATTTTCAATCTTCCACCGTGAGGGAGTGGAGTGGAATGTTCAAAGTAATGAAAAGCAAGGACCTACAACCAAGGCTACTTTATCCAGAAAGGCTATCATTTAAAACTGAAGGAAATATTAAGAGCTTCACAGTCAAGCAAAAACTGAAGGAGTTTGTGAACACCAAACCAGTACTGCAACTAATGTTAAAGGACTTGCTTTAAGAAGAAATGGAAAGAGAAGGGGAAAAAGAAAGAGAAGAAGGAGGAAGAGCCAAAGGAGGAGGAGAAAAAGAGGAAAAGTGAAAAAAAGAAGAAAATAGGCTACCAATGAAATGGCACTAAATACTTATCCATCAATAGTCAACTTAAACAAAATGGCTTAAATGCTACAACCAAAAGACACAGGGTAACTGAATGGATAAGAAAACAAGACCCATATATATGCTGCCCCAGGAAACCCATCTGAGATCAAAAGATACACAAAGTTTAAAAGTATAGGAATGGATAGAGATATTTCATCAAACAGAATGAAAAAAAAAGCTGGGGTAGCATTAATATCTGACAAAAGAGATTTTAAAACCAAGCATATCTTAAGAGACAAAGAAAGCTAATACATACTAATAAAGGGATAATCCACCAAGAGAATATAACCATAATAAATATTTACACACCCAACATAGGAGCACCTAAACCTGTAAAGCAAATATTGATGGACATAAAGGGAGAGGATGACAGAAATACAGTCCTTGTTGGGGCTTTAACACCCCACTGACTTCAATGGATACAACTTCCAGATAGAAAACCAATCAGGATACAGTGGCCTTAAATGACACAGTAGAACAAATGGATTTATTTGATATCTTCAGACCATTTCACCCTAAAGCATTAAAACATACACATTCTTCAAGGGCACATGCAATGTTTTCTAGGGTATGCCACATGTTAGGTTATAAAATGAGTCTCAACAAATTTAAGAAGGCTGAAATCATAACAAGCTTTTTCTCTGATCATGTTACAAGGTGCGGCCAAGAGGGGGGACCCCAAATGGACATTTAAAATGGGGTCCAGAACTCAAGGTGTTCAGAAAATACTAGGGTGTCCTACCCACCCCCCCAGGTGTGGGTGGGGGAAAGGGACAAGTGGAGCAGGCCCATTGAGAGCTGTTTTGCATAGCAACAGCTCTGCAGCCAACCTCTGGGGTGTGGTCATTTAACATATCTATAACCTTTGACTGGCTACATAGATATGTTAAGTAGCTATGGCCATGCTCTGAGCCAGGGGGATGGAAGTAACTTCCCCACCAAGATGTAACTGGGGGGGGAGGGGGGCAGGTCCCCCGAGTTACAGCGCCTGCGTGAGAGCTTGGAGATGATTGGCTCCGTGACATGGGGCCACACCTGCCCAGACCCACGATGGCGACCAGAAAAGCTGGAAAGGATAGCAGATTGAGGGCACGTGTGGCCAAGTGTGGGAGGAGTCGGAAGTGGGGCTGCAGAGGAAGATTGGCGTGGGATTTAAAAGCCCAGGCGCGGCAGCCATAGAAGGGAGAACCACGCGGCTTTTGGCAGAGCAGAAGGCTCCCGCAGCCCTGTGAGAGAGAATTCACCATGCGGATTTGGCGGAGTGAGGACTCCTGTGGTCCTGGGGGAGAGAGGACCACGTGGCTGGAGCAGTGGAGAGAGGACCACGCACCTTTGCCAGAGTGGGTTCCCCCACAGCAGTAGTAGGGGGAACCGTCACCCGGTTTTAGCAGAGATTCCGGCGACACAGCTGATGGTGCCGAGAACCGACAGAGGCCTACCAGCCGAGCACGGATTACTGGGAAGAACCAGACACTGCCTGAGACTGGACTTCTATTTCCTTTCCTGAGATACGGTACCCCGGACTGGGCAGAGGGGGAAGGAAGGACTGTGTGCATTTGTGGGTGTTTTAAGGGACTTTGGGATTTTGGTAAAGACATTAGGTCACTACTTTAAGTTTGTATAGCACTAAATAAACGTTTCCTTTCCTTTTCACAAATCTCTGGCATTGAGAGATATCTTTCCTTTATGGCGGCGGACAAGACGGACCCGAATCTCTTTCAGTAAGAGCATCACCGTCCTGGGCCCCCCTTGTTCTTGCTCTGTAACAATCACACTGCTATGGAACTAGAAATCAATCACAAGAAGTACCCTGAAAAACACACAAAGACATGGAAGCTAAATAACATGTTAGTAAACTGTCAGTAAGTCAACAATGAGATCAAGGAAGCAATGAATAGGCACTTTGCAGCAAATGAAAATAAGACCACAAAAATCCAAAATCTGTGGGACACTGGGAAAGCAATCCTAAGAGGGAAATTCATAGAATTCCAAGCCTATCTCCAAAAAAGGAAAAACCCACGAACAAGCTCCAATAAACAATCTATACTTAAAGGAATTTGAAAAGAAAAACAAAGTCCAAAGTGAGTACAAGAAAGGAATAATACAAGAAAGAAACACAATAGATTCCAAAAAATAATACAAAAGACCAATGAACCCAAAGCTGTTTCTCTGAAAAAATAATATTGACAATCCTTTACCAGACTCATCAAGAAAGAAAGAAATACAAAGGATTGTCAGAAAATGTTAAGAAAACCTATATGCTAATTAACTGGATAAACTGGATGAAACAAATAAATATTGAGACACACACAATCCACAAAAACTAAACCAAGAAGAATCAGAGGAACTGAGTAGATAGCTTAGAGCTAGTGAAATTGAAGCAGCAATCAGAAAATTTCCAATAAATACAAGCACTGGGCTAGATAACTTCACAGGTGAATTTTATCTAACATTCTGGAAGAAACTAACACCACTGCTTCTCAAACTATCTCAAAAAATTTAAGTGGAGGGAAGCTAACAAACTCACTTTCCAGTCCTTCATTATTCTATTTCTAAACCTGATAAAGGCACTACAAAAAATAAAAGCATAGGCCGATGCCCCTGATAAACGTAGACACTAAAAATCATCAAAGAAACATTGGCCAACTGAATACAGCAACACAGGAACAAGATCATACACCATGATCCAGTGAGGTCTATTCCAGGAATGCAAGGTAGGTACGACATTCACAAATCAGTAAATCTGATCCACCACATAAACACAATGATGGACGAAAACCACATGATCATCTCAATAGATGCAGAAAAAGCATTTGATACAATCCAGCACCCATTTATGAGACAAAAATCTCAGTACAGTGGGGACGAGGGAACATACCTGACTATAACCAAGGCAACACATGACAACCCACTGCCAGGATCATACTCAACAGGCAAAAACTGCAAGTGTCCCCTGAACACCGAGAAGGAGACGGTAAATGCTGTTGGGAATGTTGGACAGATGCATACAGAAAAAGTATGAAACTAGACCATCTTCTCACACCAAACACAAGAATAAGTTCAACAGTGATGAAACAATGGATATTAGACCTGAAACCATAAAGAGCCTAGAAGAAAGCTTAGGCAGCACAACCTCAGACCGTGCTCATAGCAATATATTTTCACACATATCCCCTGAGGCAAGGAGAACAAACAAACAAAACTTAAACAAATGTAACTACATGAAACTGAAAAGTTGTTGCACAGCAAAGGAAAGCATCCACAAAATAAGGGGTCAACCCACATTAGGGGAGAACATATTCACCAATACTTCTAATAAAGGCTGATCATCCAAAGCTTATAAAGAACTTACAAAACTCAACACTAGAAAAGAAACCCAACAATTATAAACTGGACGATAGATCTGAATAGATACTTCTCCAAGGAGGACATGCAGATGGCCAAGACACATGTGAAAAGATGCTCAACATCACTAATCATCAGAGAAATAAAAATTAGAACCATAAAGAAATATCATCTCACCCCTGTCAGAATGGCTCTCATCTATAAACCAACAAACAACAAGTGCTGGGAAGGGTGTGGAGAATGGGGAACACTTTTGCACCGTGGGTGGGAATGCAGACTGGTGCAACCACTGTGGAAATAAGTATGGAGATACTTCAAAAAATTAAAGATGGATCCTCCTTTGGACCCAACAATCCCACTTCTGGGTATACATATACGATGGAAATCAAAATACTAATCAAAGGAACATAAGCACCCCTATGTTCACTGCAGTGTTTTTTTTCAATCACGAAGATATGGAAGCAGCCCAAGTGTCCATTAATGAGTGGATAAAGCAACTATGGGTCATTTACATAATGGAATATTACTCAGCCATAAAAAGAAGAAAAATTTACCCTTTGTGACAGTATGGATGGACACAGACAACATTACACTAAGTAAAATAACCAGTCAGAGAAAAACAAAAACCATATGGCTTCCCTCATATGTGGAATCAAGGAAGAAACTGCTATAACATTAGTTGCAGCCCTTTAACAAGGAAAGTGGGGACAGACTCATAGATGGAGAGCAGGATGACAGGTAGAGATGGAGGAGGGGTTAGGCAGTGTAGGGATTGAGCAAAAAGGCAAAAGCACTCATGGACATGGACACCAGGAAGGTGATTGCTGGCAGTATGAGGGGACTACAGGGTAATAGAAAAAATACAGTAAAGATTAAAAACTAAATTAATAACTATTAAATAAATAAATTTCATTGCATGGAACTAGCATATTAGCTTTTAATAAATTGATAGATCAATATACAATGAGGTCAATGTACTGTTAAAAACAAGCAAAGACCATGACAGTCTTTTTAAAGAAATAATTCCAACTAACTTACAATATCTGTATAAAGCTATGTGGTTAGTTACAGTGCTAATTGTTCAATTCCAGTCTAGGCATGTTGCATATGAAGAAACAGAATAGAAAATGCAAATGAAATTTTGTCACTTCTGTAAACAGAATTTATTTATTAATCTCATTTCAAAAATGTATTTTAAATTCTATCTGGTAGAGTTTTGAAGCAATTTTCCATAGAAAGTTTGTATTCCTTAAGTGTTTCATTTCTTACACAGTAATTTTCTATTGGGTTTTTTAAAGAAGGTACACAGAGATAGGAGTTTAACTTAATCTTGAGAAGCTTAGGTAGCAGGTACAATTTGTTGTTGTATGTTTTTGTATGAGGAAAAATACCATGACAGGTTACAGCCCCTCAGGTCTACAGAGGGCTGTTGACCTAGGAATTCCCACAACTGCTGGTCATGCAAGGCTGTGCTGAGGAAATGGCACCGTGCTGATCTGAGTGATCAGAAATCAGCTGGAAGATCATTAGAGATAAAATGTTCCATTAAATCCACAATGTAAACATGGCACGTAGACACTACTGCCAATCATTTATTCCCCAAGAGAAAGGAGGGAGTGTTTGGAAGGAAACAGGTGCAAAACATCTGTTGATCTTAGACAGATGCTCTGTTGTGGGAAAAAATTCTTTGATAGCCCATCTCCAAATGGTGATGAAGTGCTCTAATGTACCAAAAATCAATAAATCAACAGATAGATAAATGGGAAGGGGGGGAAAGAAAAAGAGCAAAAGTAATGTCATAACCAGCAAACTGACATTAATGTCAGATCTATTGTGATTTTGTTTCGCAGAAAATAAATGGGTAAAAGAAAACTGTCTGACCAGCTTAGGGATTTTTGAATTATGAAATTTCTGCCCTGGACTAATTTGAAAAGTACGAAGAGTCTAGCAGAAAAAAAGTGGCACTCTTAATTTTGACAAAGACCCCAAATCTCCCAGTTTGCATCCTCCTGTCTTAATGGTCTATGTGGAAGCACCTGGCAATTTTCTTATTATTTGTGGTCTAGTCTCCTCTCCCCAGAATTTCACATGGGCCTCGTCTAGTATTTTCTTCATTATATCAAATCCCTGGCACATAATAGGGTTTCAGTAATTTTGTACTCTAATAAAAACACAACAATTTTCATTAAAATACCTGCAAGGAAAGAATGTCAACTTAAAAGAGAAAGCTTTAAAGTTATTGGAAAAGTTGATTTTTGCGAAGTGTCATTCTCTTTGAATGTCAGATTAAGTAAATGCTCTCATAAATAAAGTCTCGTTAAGTACTCACCAATCTTCTACCAGTGTATTATTATTCAGGTAGGTCAGCATTAGGAAGGAGCACTGAAGTTTCTAGCTTCACTTACCTCAAAGGCCTTGGGGTAAGATGTATCTTTAGTAGGTTGGGTAGCTACCTTAGAGAATTCTACAGGGCCCCCTTCTCCCAAGCACCTTCCAAAAACATCTACATGTAGAATTTATATTTCAGTAGAGTTACAACTGAGATCATACAAGGAACAGAAATGCCCTAATATCCAAATAATAATGCTGTTCTGTCATTGTCCCAGATTTGGGCTTCTCAAATATATTTCATAAATTGAAGGAGCTACAGAATACTGTATCTTTCCATTACATTTCATCCATGTGGGCAATACTTTCCCCTATAGTTTTTTATTCGAGAGATACATTATTTAGTAACTGAATGTGGATAATAAGGGTAAAAGTTTAAACATAGCTATAGTAGAAGAGTATCAACAGTCTTTAAAAACTTATAATTTTAGAACCTAAAAAACAAAACAAAGAAACAAGCAAAATATACTCAAAGACACTGTAATAGAAGACAGGCAGAAAGTGACCAGAGGAGAGAGAAGAGGGAGTTTCGGGGGAAAAGAAGAAGGGTTTACAGGAACAAAGTTAAAAGACACATGGATAAAAACTAGGGGGAGGGTGGTAATGAGAGGGGAGTTGGGAGGGGGGGATGGGCTGGATTGGGAGTAAAGAGGAGAAAACTGTACTTGAACAATGATTAAAATAAAATTTAAAAAAACATAATTTTAAAGGTGATATGTACATAAGGACCACAAAACTTAAACACATCAGCAAAAACTCACACATGCACAAATGCACATGTGTGCACACAAAACACTCAGAACTCACAGTCACTCAGCCAAGGAGTGTACCTACAACTTCCCTTTTCTCAGTGGGAGTGGAGGCCACCTTGGATAACGGCCCCCAGCTGACCGCAGCATCACAGCTGTGCCATCTCGTGGGTTACCTAGGAGCAGTTTTGAAAACACTAAACTGTAATGGAGACAGCACTTTTCTTTACCATGCGCTTACACATTAAAATCATCTGACCAGGAAGCTGATATAAAATCTTTGGGAAAGGTTTTCAATCATGAGCACTTAACAATATTAAGTGTTACCAAACATATCCTCTAACCAGAATGCTTTGAAATTAGGAATCAATTGCAAAAGGAAGTGGAAAATCCCACAAAAACGTGGAGAGTAAACAACAAGCTACTGAAACCCAGCTGGATCAAAGAAGACTTAAAAGGTGAGGTCGAAATATATATATAAAAACAAAAGAAATGGCAATATATATCATATCAAAACTTCTACTTAAAAACAGTTTTCTTGAAAATGGCCAGAATGGGCCTGTTTATTTGTTTTAAATTCTTGTTCATCTTACTTTAGTTGTCCCAAGTTTTCCTTTTTCCCTTCTTCCCTCCAGCTCACCCCTCACCCCACAGCCCATCACCACACCATTGTCCCTGTCCCTGGGCCACTCAGACATGTTCTTTGATGAGTCCCTCCCCCTTCTCTCCACCACTCTCCCTCCGCCCTTTCCTCTGGAAGCTATCAGTCTGTTCCCTGTTTCCATGTTTCTTGTTCTGTTTTGCTTCTTACTTAATTTTGTTCATTAGATTCCTCTTAGAAGTGAGATCACATCAAAACTTTGGGGGTGCAGAAAAAGTGATAGTAAGATAGAACTTTATATGCTTAGAGGATTATATCAGGAAACGAGAAACCCCAAGTACATAACCTAACATAGTGCCTTAAAGAACTACAAAAGGGAAACCAAAAAAGCCCAAAGTGTGCAAAATAAAGGAAATGTAACAAAAAGTAGAGGACCTTGTCCAAGCGGCTGGGTAGGTAAGAGTATTGTCCTGTACAGCAAAGGGTCATGGGTTTGATTCCCAGTCAGGGCACGTACCTTGGTTGTGGGTGGAATCTGCAGACAGGGCACACAAGGGAGGCACCAAATCAATGTCTCTCTTACATCAGTGCTTCTCCCTCACCATGTGCCTCACTCCCCGCCTCTCTCTCGAATCAATCAGCAAATCCGTAAGTGAGGATTGGGACAAAAAGTAAAGAATAAAAATTAGAGCGGAAGTAAGTGACATAGAGAGCAAAAAGATTACACAAAACTTAATGCAACAAAGAGCTGGATCTTTGAAGAGATTAATACAATTGACAAACCTCTGGCAACATTTGTTAAACAAAAGAGAGAAGAGACTCAAGCAAAATCAGAAATGAGAAGTTACCACAGACACCACAAGAATACAAAGGCTTATACAAGAATACTATGAAAGGCTCCATGACACCAAATTCAATAACGTAGAAGAAATGGGTCAGTTCCAAGAAATGCATAACGTCCCTGCACTGAATCACAAAGAAGTGGAAAACCCAATAGACCCATCAACACTGAGGAAACTGAGACAACCATCATGAACTTCCCCCAAAGTTAAAAGTCCAGGACCTGATGGCATCATTAGTGAATTACACCAAGCACTCAAAGAAGACTGGACACCTATTCTTCTCAAACTCTTCCAACAGTGTGAAGAAGGGGAAAGGAAGATATTTCAGAAATTAAGGGAGCCACAGAGTATTGTATCACAATACCCAGAGTATTGTATAATTTTTCATCCAAGGGATAGATTAACTAGTAACACAACATGGATATTAGGGTGAACTATTAAACATAGCTATTACATGAGAGTGTCAAAGTACTTTAAAATATAATTTTTGAGGTGTTATGTACATAAGGGCCACAAACCTTAAACATTCATCTAGCAAAAAATTGCACAGAATATACATATTAAGGATGTAACAGAGTATAGATATTAATAATGAAAGGAAAACAATGTGGATATTAAGGATGAAAGTTTGTAGCTACTGTGTGAGAGTAGCAAGACCTTTAAAGGTTACAATGTTTTGAAGTGTTATGTACATAAGGACCACAAACCTTACACACTCCAGCAAAAACTCACACATACACAAATGCACGTGGGTGCACATGCGTACTGTATTTCCCAAGTGTGTTCTCACTACCCAGATGAAAACAGAATGTTTTCTGCACACCACACGTCTCCCTCATGCTCTTTCCCCGTCATGGTGGAATTGATTAAAAATGTCCACAAAGCCGCGACAGTTAGTTAGTCCTCCTTTCAAAAGGCGAAGCCCGATTACCCCCCTGTTAAGTGTGGACTCACCTTACTGACTCTTCTAATGCAAAGAATGTGTACAAATCTTTAACCTCCTGATTACATTTATCTGCAAGTATTTAATTCTTAGATGCTATTATACATTAAATTGTAAATGAAATGCAATGTCCTCTTTGGACTGTCCCCTGCTGGTGTACAGAATCACGACTGAATTTTGGGTCTGGATCTTCTAGCCTGCAAAGTTTCTACACTCATTTATTAGGTCTATTTGGGTAGCTTCCTTATGGATTCCCAAGGATTTTCTGTGTGTATAATGTCACCAGTGAACAGAGACAATTTTACATTTCCCTTTGCAATTTGAGTAATTCTTTTCTCTTTTTCTTGTTCAATTGCTCTGGCTAAAACTTCTGATATAGCGTTTATTAGCAGTGACACAAGTGGGCAAACATTTCACGTTTCTGATTCAGGGGAGAAAACTTTCAATCTCTTACCAGTAAGTACTGTAGGGGACCGTTCTGCATGGTGGGGGCCCAACTCCCACTCAGAGATGCACAGGACCCACGCCCACAGATAGGTTCTCCCGTGGGGTGTCAGGCCTGCATTGTACCTAGGCCACTTTGCGACTTGCTTTTGCTAAAACTCCCTCACCCTGAACTGAGACAGCAAGTGCTTACTGTAACTTCCTGAAATCCATGTTAAACCTTCCAAGGACAAGTCCAACTACTTTTAGTTAACTGGTTCAACTACTTTTGCCTTTTCATTTGCAAATATCCCTCTTCTGTGATGTGATTAGCAGCATTGGCTCCTTTGTTTTCTGTAAAAGGTAACCACCTAAAGCCAACCTGTGCACAGTAAATGAGGACCATCATGTAATGTGACCAAAAAAAAAAAAAGAAAGAAAGAAATACATGGTGGAGGCCGCGGATTTCGGCTCCTCTTGAGAGTAAAGCCACTTGCCCTTTTCCTTTTCCTTTTCCTCCACAGGACTCAATAGTGCATGTGAATGTCTCTACCCCATCCACAATGTCAGGGACCTGAGGAGCCGGGGTCTGCATCCAAGTGTAATACTAGTCATGGGTTACAAAGATTTCATCTACACAGGAAAGCCACTGAGGGTTCTTGTAGCAAATGTGGTTTTCCCCAGAACCAGTAATACTGGGCGCAAAGGAGTCCATTTGTTGGTTAAAGAAAACTTCTAGGGTATCAGAGGTTCTGTTTCTTGGGCTGGGCCTAAATGCACAGGTGTGTCTTACTTGTGAAAATTCTTGAACTTCTATACACACGATCTGTACACTTTCCTGATGTAAGATCTATTATAATAAAAAATTTACAAATAGAAACTATCCTACAATTTGACTCCCAACGGGAAGAAAGACTCCACTGAGTGGGAGTAAGGTCTGGAAAGCAGCTCTTATCCTTTCATTATTCTTATCTGAAACATGCCATCATGACATCTTCAAGCTGATTTCAATGGGACTTTTCCTCCTGTCATCACCAAACCTAAACACCTACACTAGTCATGATTTTGGCTCTTTAGCTTGCATTAGGTTACCCCAAACGGTCATAGTAAAGGACTTGAATACAGTTTTAATACTTGACTTCAATCCAGCACTTCAAGTCCTCAATTCTTATTTCTGTGATATGAAAGTATATAAAGTGTTTGTCATTTATAATACATACCAGAACTCAACTTATTTACAACTTTGCTATGAATAGATAAATCTGAATTTCCTAAATATTTCACAGGCATCATTTTCAAATGGACAGTTATGCACATGTGTAAGTGAGTAACCTTTTTCTTCACATATATATACACACTTATATATATTTGTATGTTATACATATATTCATATACATAGAAATATATATCTATATGAATATCTAGGAATGAAAAATATGAAAAAGGATGGCTTTGGGATAGTTGAACTAAACAGAAATATTCCTTAGCTAGCTTTTTTTGAAAATATTATGAAATGACCACTCAAACAAAACACTCAGAACTCACAGTCATTCAGCCAAGGAGTTTACCTACAACTTCCCTTTTTTCAGTGAGAGTAGATGCCAGCTTGGATGACAGCCCCCAGCTGACCACAAGCATCACCACGGTACCATCTTGTGGATTATCCAGGAGCAGTTTTGAAAACAATAATGGAAACAACACTTTTGTTACAATATGCTTACGTATTAAAATTGCCTGAACAGAAAGCTGATACAAAATCTTTTGAAAAGGTTTTAAATCATGAGCACTTCAAAAATATTAAGGGATACAAAACATATCCTCTAAGCAGAATGTTTGAAATTAGAAATCAACTGCAAGAGGAAGTGGGAAAAAACACAAGCATGTGGAGAATAAACAACAAGCTACTAAAAACCAGCTGGGTCAAAGAAGACACGAAAGGTGAGGTCGAAATATATATAAAAACAAGAGAATGGCAATATATCAAATCGAAACTTCGATTTAAAAACAATTTTCTTGAAAATGGGCAGAATGGGCCTGTTTATTTGTTTTAAATTCTTGTTCATTCTACTACAGTTGTGCCAGTTATTTCTGTTTTCCCTCCTTCCTCCAGCTCACCCCCCACCCCACAGCCCATCACCACACCGTTGTCTGTGTGGATGGGACACTCAGACTTGTTCTTTGACTAATCCCTTCCTCTTCTCTCCACCACTCCCCCTCTCCTCTGGAAGCTCTCAGTTTGTTCCCTGTTTCCGTGTTTCTGGTTCTTTTTTCTTCTTACTTAATTCCGTTCATTACATTCTTCTTAGAAATGAGATCATATCACAACTTGGTGAGATCATATCAAAACTTTGGGGGTGAGGAGGAACTGGTAGTTAGAGAAAAGTTTATATATTATAGGTAGACTTACATCAATAAACAAGAAATTCCAAGTAAATAACCTAATATAGTGCCTTAAAGAACTACCAAAGGGAAACCAAAAGAGCCCAAAGTCAGCAAAATAAAGGAAATATAACAACAAGTAGAAGATCCCTGGCTGAGCAGCTGGGTAGGTAGGAGTGGCATTCTGTACAGCAAAGGGTCATGGGTTTGATTCCCAGTCAGGGCACATACCTCGGTTCTGGGTACGATCGCAGAAAGGGCACACAAAGGGGGCAATAAGTCAATGTCTCTCTCACGTCAATGTTCTCCCTCTTCCTGTGTCTCCCTTCCTCTTTTGAATCAATAGGCATACCCTCAGGTGAGGAATGGGACAAAAAATAAAGAATAAAAATTAGAGCAGAAGTAAATGAAATAGAGATTAAAAAGACTATAAAAAAGTTAAGGCAACAAGGAGCTGGTCTTTGAAGAGACTAATAAAATTGACAAATGTCTGGCAACACTCACTAAAGAAAAGAACAAAAGACTCAAGCGAAATCAGAAGTGAGAAAGAAGTGACCACAGACACCACAAGAATACAAAGGGCTATACAAGGATCCTATAAAAATCTTTATGATATCATATTCAATGCCATAGAAGAAATGGGTCACTTCCTAGAAATGTGTAGCCTTCCTAGACTAAATCACAAAGAAGTGGAAAACCCAAATAGACCCATCAGCAGTGAGGAAACTGAGACAACCATCATGAACTTCCCCAAAAGTGAAAGTCCAGGACCAGATGGCGTCACTAGTGACTTACACCAACCACTCAAAGAAGACTGGTTATCTACCCTTCTCAAACTCTTCTGAAATTCTGAAGAAGAGGCAGCACTTTCTCACACATTTTATGAGATCAACATAACCCTACACCAAAACTTGGGAAGAATTTAACACAAACAACACACAACACAAAAAAGACAACTACAGACCCATATCTCTCATGAATAAGGATGCAAAATACCAGCAAATGAAATGCAATGATAATTAAGAAGTTAACATTCAATACAGCAATGACCAAGTGGGGTTCATTCTGGGGGTACAAAGATGTTTCCAACACATGCAAATAACTCTCTGTGATTTTCTGCATCAATTAACAAAATAAAGGATAAAAATTATATGATTATATCAGTATGTGCAGAAAAAGCACCTGAGAGGATACAACATCCATTATTATGAAAACACTCAATAAAATGGGCAATAAGGGAAGTACACAACCTGATAAAAGCCTATATGACAAACCCGCAGTGAATATCCTACTTATGGGTGAAAAGGTAAAAGGTTTGCCTCTAAGCTCAGGGACGAGACAGAAATGTCCACTCTCACCACTAGTATTCAACACAGTAAGACTAGAAATCCTAGCCAGAGCAATGAGTCAAGAGACAGAAATAAAAGGTATCCAAACTGGGAATGAAATAGTACACTTGTAACGCTTTGTAGATGATGATTCTTTATGCAGGAACTGTAGAGACCCCATCAAAAAACTGTCAGGAACAATAACACAATATAGTAATGTGGCAACATAAGTTTACAAAGAATCTTTGCATCCCTTGTCTCACATGAGTGGGATCCCGGCAGGCCTCCCATTTAGGGGCAGCAACAAGAAGAAGCCAGAAGGGGACCACCTTGTCTCGTGCTCAGCTCCCACGGTGAAAAGCTGTGCTGTGGTGTATCTGACCAGCTTCCACAGTGCGAGGGGGAGTGGAATAACACAGCCATGGAGGAGATCAAGCAGCAATTCAAGCAGGACACTAGAAGCTCCAAGAGGGGGGCCACAGGAGTACTTGCAGAGGCCTACAGAGAGAGAGAGAGAAGTTGTCTGGGGAGGGGAGGACCTGGACCAGCTGGTGACAGCAAAGTCAGAGTCAGTGCAGTGTGACCACCCCAACCACGCCTTCACAGTGAGCACCATCAGTGA
>PVIA01014328.1:0-27587 GCA_004024845.1 Tonatia bakeri
GTGGAACATCCCGCGTGCGCTCCAGGAGAAAGGACTTGGCACCCGCGGGGACTGTGAAAGTGGTAAGCTTCTGGGGTGTCTTCGCCCCAATAATCCACAGAAACAACAGCAATCTAAAAATAGCCTTGTTTTCTGCCCTAAGCTCCTTTTTAACTTCGTTAGTCATCACCCATTCTTAAAATAAAATCCGTGTCACGTCTCTCCTGGTAGCGGCTATAAACACACCTCCCGAGGAAGCGGGAGGCCCGGGCGGCGGGAGGGGCGCGCCGGGGCCGCGGCCGCAGGACGGAGCCCGGGGGCCGCGGCGGCCGCAGAAGCCGCCGGGGCCGGGGGCGCGCTGGCCGCGGGCTGCGCCGCCGACGCCGGAACTCCCTGCGCCCTGGCGCGCGGCCACCGTGGCCCCGGCAACGGCATTAAACAGAGGGAAACAGACGGGGATTCCGTCACCGGGCGGAGGAATAAGGAGGGCATTGAGCGCAGACAGGAAAGCGCCTTTCTGGACGGAGCGAGCGCTGTTTGCCGAGGGGGAGGGGGCGCCGCGGCGGCCAGCGCTCCGGGCGGCGCCCCGCCCCGGGCAGGGGCGCCCCCCGCCCCTGCGGGTCCCGCGGGCTCCGGGCCGCCTGCGCGGGTCGGCCTCGACTTTCACACGACCCGAGGGCCCGGGCCGCCGCGCCCCCCACGCCCGGCCTCCTCCCGGCGCGTCCCGGCGCGGGCGGGGGGCGGGGCGGGAAACGGAAACCCGCGGCCGCGCCGGCCCCCGGGTCGGGGACACCGGCCCCGGCGGAGCGATCCCGGGAGACGGCGGGGGCGGGGCCGGGGCGGCGCGGCCCTGGCGCCCCCTGGCGGCGGAGCGGCCCGGGCCGCGCGCTCCTGGCGCGCGCATCCGGCGTCCTCGCGGGGCCCCCTGCCCCCACCCGCGGGCCCCCTCCCTGCGCCGGGGGCACCGGCTCAGCCTGAGAGCGGAGGTACAAAAGTGTGACACCCCCCCGGCACCCCGGG
The DNA here is from genome assembly GCA_004024845.1 of Tonatia bakeri. Lineage (NCBI taxonomy): Eukaryota > Metazoa > Chordata > Mammalia > Chiroptera > Phyllostomidae > Tonatia > Tonatia bakeri. Next base: position 1,000 of record PVIA01014328.1, read on the forward strand.
GACGAGGCGGCTCGGCGGGAGACCCGGGGCGGGAGAGACTTCGGCTCTGCCCGCGGACGCCGCTGGGCGGCCTCCTCTCCTCTGGGCCTGCGCCCCCTTTTCTCCGGGCCCCGGGCCTGGGCAACCGGGGAACCCACCGGCGCCCCGCAGGCCTCCTGGGTCCTGGCAGCAGACGCGTCCTTTCCGTGTGGGTTTATTTTAAGACACGAAGGGTGTCGTGCCGTAGATTTATGGGGTTTGTGCACCAGACAGTCTCACCGCCCTAACACTCCCAGCCCTTCCACCCGCGGCCAACGGGAAAACAGGGTCCCGCCTGGCAGCCGAGCTGCGCCGAGGCCGAGAGTTTGAAAGAGGAAAGTGTTACGCGAACTGCGCGTCGGCGCGGGACTCCCGGGGCGGCCCCGCCCGCGGTCCCCTGTGCAGCCGGGGGCCGGTAGCCGGGGAGGGGCCGCGCAGCTCCCCGCCCCCCCCCCGCCCCCGGTCCCGCGCCCGGGTGGAGGGCTCGGGCGTTCGCAGTGAAACGGCAGAGAGTCGAGGTACCGCCGCGCAATCTGTTAGTGATTTGGCGGGGTGGGAATTTCCTTCCTCGGGCCTGCCAGGGGGAGAGCTTTTCCAAATTTCCACCACGGGGAAGCCTGCGATTTTACATAATGACTTCAGCATGCCGCGCTCCGGAGCCCCTCGGCCCTGCGCCCCCGCCGCCCGCTTTGGGCGGAGAGCGACTCTCGGGACCCCGCCGGGCCCGGTCCGGGTCGGTCCGCGCGCCCGGTGCCCCCACGCGCACCCCTGCCCGCTGCCCTTGCGTCCTGCCCCGAGAGGGGCGGCCTCGCGGGGAGGGGCCGGCGCTCGGCACCGGTCCCCGCGCCACGCCGGACAGGCGGGGGCGTGATGTCACGGCAGGGAGGGGGCTCGGGAGCGGCTGGGCGGCGGGAGGCGGGGGAGGTGTTTTCCAGCTTTAAAAAGGCAGCAGGCAGAGCGCGGCCCTGCGTCAGAGCGAGACTTTGAGACTCCCGAGTCTCCGCGAGGGATCCGCTGCCGGCGCGGGCGCACGCCTCCGACCCCGCCACCGCCCCCCGCCACCCCACTCGGGTCCGGCCGCAGCCGTCCCCCCACGCGCGCGCACACGCCCCTCGATGACATTTCTCCGGGGAGCGAGACGCTGAGCCTGGGCAGCGCGCGTCCGCCGGGGAGTCTGCCGCCCCGGAGCCCGACCCCGGCGGTGCCCGCTCCTCCTCCTGCTCCGCGCCGCCGCGGCCGCGTGGATGCCAAGTACCAGTTTTCCAGCCCCTTCCAAGTTTCCACTCGGCGCTCCGGCTGCAGTCTGCGGGAGAGAAGAAACTTTGGGGCCCGCGCCGCCCGCCGGCGGCACCATGAAGTCGGCGGAGGAAGGTAAGCCGGCGGCCACCGCCCCCCTCGCGGCCCCCCAGCCCTGGCCCCCGCGCCCCCAGCCCCGAGCCCACCGCCTCCGCCTCCGCCACCGCCACCGCCACCGCCTCCTAGGCGCTTGTGCCGCCCGCACGCCCCGGGGGTCCGACCCCAGGACAGCCCAGCCGGCCCCCGGCGTGTGCGCGCGGGGAGGGGCGCGTGTCCCCAGCGCGCTGCACAGATTGGGAAGCGGTGTCCCCCTGGTGTTTCCCCGGAGAAGCCCTGATTTCGAGCGCGACTTCTTGCCAATAGGTGTCTCCTCTCCTCTAGCGAGCGCTGAGTGCGCGCGCTCGGCCTTCGCGGGTGCAGCCCCGCGGAGAATCCCGGTGGTAAAAACTCAGCCCAAACTCGGACGGTTCGGGGACTGGGCGAGGTCGGGGCCGTCAGAACCACAGAGGACACGGTGGGAGGAAGTGATGTTTGGGAGAGGACAAGGGATGGCCTGGTTTCTAGCGCTGTGGGGCCAGGCCACCCTGTAGCTTCCAAGACCAGCCAGCGAGGTGTGGGGGCCGCGCTCCTCCAGGAGCGCTCTCCCCAGGCACCGGCCCCCAAATCCGCCTCCTCGTCGCTGATCTAGCTCAGGGCCGGCCGGCGGGGGCAATCAGAAGCGCTGTCCGAACGCAGCCCCTGATCCTAGCCGTTTTTAATCCTGTAGACACAGGAGTTCCAACCGTAGGAAATGTTTCAGGACAGTTTGAAAAGCGACGGCCGAGTTTCCGGCTGCTTGCTTACAGTCACAGGATGGCGTGGTGCGGGCTCTGAAGCCCAGCGATGGCGAGTCCCCTGCTGACAGCTCCCTGCCCTCCGCAGCGCAGTCCCCTTTGTCCCTCAGGAGACCCAGCGTGACCCAAGCAGCAGGGACCTCCCTTGGGGAGGCTCCCTCAGATGTCCCGAAGCCCAGGGAGAGGGGTGGCCAGCAACACCTTTCCCGAGGCCCCATCCCACTGAGGCAGTTTCTTCGGATTACTTTAAGAAAGGTGGCAAACCTGCCTGCGTGTAACGAGTACTCACACTTTATAAGGGCGGACATCCTTCTGCAGGCGCTAGAAAGTACAGGCTACCGTTTCCTGCCCAGTCCAGCCAGTGCCAGGCCTCGGAGAGGCAGCTCCCACAGCCTGCAGACCCCGGGCGGGCACCTCCAGGACAGCTCGGCCGCCTACTCAGCAGGGGCCGGGGGGCCGGGCCTGGTGCCTCCTGCCCTCCTGTGCACAGCCCGTGTCAAGGAAGACGTAGCTGGTGCTTGTTGCCATTTCATCTCCATTTAGAAAAGGTTAAGATGGAAACGTCAGGAAATGTTTACAGAACCAGCTCTTGCTATTAAAAGTTTGTAAAAATGGTTGAGGTTTTGACTGTCATCCCTTGGACACTTATTTTGAGGTTCCCCCCACCACATTTCTCATCACCGTTTTTTGTCCAAACCACAGGCCTTTCAAAGTTGAGATTTTTTTCACTCGGGCTGTCAGGGGTCGGACCCGCAGCGAAGGCTCTCGCCCTGACGAGAGGAAAAACCGTCGAGGGGGCGGTGCTCAGCTTTCCTGTTTCCTCCCTGAGAGGCGCAGAAAGGCCTCAGCCAGCACCGGTGCCCTTTGGCTAAACAAACATCGGTGTTATTTGTGAGGAGGACAGAGTGAGGCGAACCAGAACGGGTGACCTAACCCTCCGTGCGGACAGGCCCTCCGTCTGAGGCGGGGTCCCCCTCCCCCGAGGCCAGGGCCCCTGCTGCTGCTGCGGAGGACGGGGGACGATCTGCTGATCTGTCCTCCCATCCTGGAGACAGGCCACCACAGCCTGGGGTGCCACCCCCGAACCGGAGCCCGCCTGTCCCCCCACCCCGTCCCCGAGTCTGACCAGCATCTGGGTGGAAGCCCGGGAGGCACTGGTGTCTCGGACGCCCCGGCGGGCGCCGGTCCTCTGCCTGCAGAACGCGGAGAAATGCAGGCCTGTAGGTAGCCGCCCACCCACCCGTTCAGAGGTTGCTCCGCACGGAATGCCCCCAGGCTCCCAGAGCAGAACAAAGCCGCCCTGTTCTCCCGCCACTTCACTTCTCGGCCTTGTTTCCTAATCCAGAGGAGCCGGGCGCTGGCACCCCGCTGTGTCACCCCCGGGGCCGGGGTGCAGCCCCCGAGGACACCCGCAGCCCCCGGGGAAGCGCCAAACGAAGCATCCCATCCACCCGGAGCGTGTGCTGAGCTGGCAAACGGCTCCCCCCTTTCACAAGAGGGAAGTCTCGGGTGCTGGTAAGAGGAGTGTTTGAAAGAGCTGCCTCCCCTCTGGTCGCCTGGGTTGGGGATCTGAAAGTAGGTGGAGACCAGCTCCTCCCGAGAAGCTCAGCCCTGGGCCCTGAGGCCTGCCGGGCCCGGGGACCTGGCGGCACCCAGCGGCACCGGGCGAGCCCACCCTCCGCCCGAGGTGGAGCAGAGAGTTTGAACAGACGGTCAGGACTGTTAGCCGTGTGTCAGTTTTTTGCGGAGGTGAAAAGGTAGCTGAAGTTGAAAAAAACACCAAAAAGAGAAAAAATGAGATGTTCCCTTCTCAACGGAACACAGGACTTCCATTTGCCCGAAGGTCAGCAGAAACAGCAAACTAAAACAAAGCACCCCCCAACGTACATCGCGAAGTGAGAACTATTATTAGAAACCAAATCAGGCCAAAGTGAACTATAGTTTACCGCCGGAGAAAGCCAGCCCTTTGCAAAGGGTCACGGGAGACACACGTTGGGGGTGCGGGAGGGGTGACGCGACTAGCGGGGTCTCATCTTCCAGAAAAAGCAGTTGGTGGGGGTGGGGGGCAGAGGCCGGTCGGGGCGGAAAGGTGGGCGATTAGCAACAGAATTGCGGGCGGGACCTGGCACCGCCCCTTCTCTCCCCCGGCTCCCCCAGCGCGTGCCCCCTGCACCGTAGCCTTCGCCACCGTCTCCCGTGGGTCCAGATGCTGGCTCTCCGTGGGGCCAGGACGCCGGGGTCGGTGAGAACAAGCAGCTGGAGGAAGACCGAAGGCGACTGCCGCTGCCCGGGCCTGGCCCGCGGTGCTAGATACCGGCGGCGGCGCGCGCTGCTCCGCGCCTGCCCGGGGTTCAAGGCCCGGGGTTCAAGTCCCGGGCCTCCCCGCTGCCGCGGAGAGGGGGCTGTTCTGCGCTCACAGGAGCGGGCAGTGCTCTTAGGAGGCTGGGGGTCTGCAGGGAGGTGTGACCGAAGCGAAGAATGGCCCCAGAGGCTCCGGCCTGGGAGTCAGACGCCACCACCGGAGGCGAGGGGGCCGCGGGGCGAGCGCACACGGGGGCTGGGGCGCGAGGGGCGCCGCCGCAGGAGAGCTCTCCTGGCCCCTGCACGTCATTTCGGTGCCGTCCTGAGCCTCGGGGCCGGCGGTGGGGAGCGCTGGGGGTCCAGCTGGGTGGGTCTGGCCTCGGGGGACGCGCCACCTCCTTCCTCCCAGGAGAGGAGGGCGGGTGGCGGTCGCGCTGTCACAGTTGCACAGCCGCAGACGGTCAGTGAGCCTGCCGACAGGGTCCGGTCACTCCGGGCACGGTCACTGCTCTCCGCGCCACTTGAAGTCACGGAGGAGTCGGCGGGGCGCGTGGGAGTCCCGGGAGGAACGCGTTCCCCGCGCACGTGGACACTCGGGGGGTCTCGCCCGCGGGTGGGGCGCTGGGGCGGGGCCGCGAGTGACAGGCGCGCGCTCCGGCTCCGGAGTTTATTTAAAACTCGGGACGCAGCCGCGGAGTCTTGTTTGTGTGAACCCGGAAACGCGGGGGAGGGGCCGGAGCGCGGCGGGGGAGGGGCGGCCGGAGTCACGTTACCGGGACGGGCCGAGCGCAGGGCGCAGCAGCCGGGCGGCGACCACAGGTGCCCGCGGCCGGGACCCTGCCGAGCCCGGCCGCCCCCCGCACTCGGGCCCCAGACCCGACCCCGGACCCCAGCCCTGACCCTGGACCTCCGACCCTGGCAGTGACCCCCGATCCCGGACCCCGATCGCGGACCGGCTCCGATCCTGGACCCCGATCCCAGACCCTGGACCCTGATCTCGGACTCCGGACCGGCCCCTCCGTCATGACGGGGCCGGAGGACCAGGAGTTCGACTTTGATTTCCTTTTCGAATTTAACCAGAGCAACGAGGGCGCCCCTGGCGTGGCCCCAGGTGGGTCCCCGCGCGCCCCGGGGTCAGAGGTGCAAAAGTCCCGGGTGCAGGGCGGGGGCGCACTGTCCTGGGGTGCAGGGTCCTGGGGTGCAGACCAGGGTGCAGGGGTCGGAGGCAGAGCGTCCAGGGGTGCAGGTCCCCCTGGTGCAGGAGTCCTGGGTGGAGGGTCCAGGGGTTGGTAGTGGGGAGGGTGGGAGGAGCCAGCCTGGGCCCCAGCAGCCCCTGGCCTCTTCTCTACCCAGGAACACCGGTAGGGGTGCCCCTGGCCCCACCCCCACCCAGGTCAGATCAAGGCAGCACCCACAGCATCCCCACCTCCCATGCCCTGCACCCTGGCACAGCAGGTAGAAAGCAGGTCAAGTTCAATGGCCAGTGGGTGGGGAAGCCCCTTGAGGCCCTTGGTGGCACCGCTTGGGCTCTGGCTTCCGAGCATCAGGGCTCAGCCAGTGGTCACACTTGTGCTGGTCCTGGAGCCTTCCCGTGTGGGGCCTCTGGCTCCAGGAGGCCGCTGCCCGGCTCCTGCCAGGGGACAGGAGTGTCCAAGGCCCGGCATGAACAGAGCCTAGGGACAGGTGGTGAGTGGCCACTGCCAGAGGCCAGGGGAGTGGGGAGTCCCCCCATCTGCCCCCACTGGGCCGGCCCTGTGGCCTCAGGCTCCTGGCTCCCCCTTCCCCGCCCCCCAGAACAAAGTTAAAGTGGAAGTAGCCCAGCCTTGGGGGTGGGGGCAGGGCCTTTCCTTCCTTTGGTTTTCTCTGTCGGAGTAAAGGGACCTGCCCCCTCCTCACCCCGGAGAGGAGCTCGTGAGTAAGAACAGAGCTGCTGAGAACCCCGGCCAGTCTGCCTGGGGGGGGGGGCCAGGGGCCCTGCTGTCCCCTTGCTCTCTGTGGGTCTTCAGGGTGCCGCTCCCGCCCCCGCCCGCGCCCACGTGGCGGCGAGGCGCTGGGGCCGCACACCGCGCACTTGGCACCGACAGCCGCCGTTTCTGCAACAACTGTATAATATTTTCCATGCCGTGCACGGCTCCTCGCTTGAAGGCTTCAGGGCCCTGGCCATTGAAAAATGAAGTGAGGCGAACGCTCCACCCAGGCCCAGGCTGCCTGGTCTTCCTTATCTGCCCCCCCCCCCCGGCCGCCTCCTCTCCCCCTCGGCTGCGGGTTTCCAGGCCCGGCGGTCACGGCCCGGCAGACGAGCTCGGGGGAGAGGTGAGGCCTCGCCTGTCCCGCGGAGCCTGGCGCCTGTGGCCTGTGGACCGCTCTGTGGGTTCCCGGAGCCAGGGTCGCTCGGGGTCGCTCAGGGTCAGAGCAAGTGTGCGCCGCCTCGGCCCGTCCGACGTGTGAACGAGCAGGATGTCACGGTTGGCGTCGCACCCCGCGCCCCTTTTTCGGAGCGGGTCCCCGCGCCCAGCAGTGTGGGCCTCTCCCCGTCTCTCCGTGGTGGCGGATAACCGTCCGCCGTCTGCGTCTGTCACCCACTGAAGGATGTCTGGGTTCCTTCCGAGTTTCGGCAATTACGAGTAAGATGCTTTCTTCTCGTTCTTATTAATTTTTACATTACGTGGGTTAATTATTAAATTATCACCTTGGTACGTCACATTATCGTGTTAAATCTCCGGCGCTGTGAGAAGGGCCTCAGGCAGCCCCTGGGCTGAGCCTGGATGTGACAGGAACGGGGCGGGGGGTTCGGGGGGCGACACCCAGAGTCCTGGGAGCTCGGACTTGGAGCTGTGTGGGCGCAACGCCGGCTCCTGCCCGCAGGACGGGGCGGCCCTGCCGTGGGCACCGGGGGCCCATCGCAGCCACGCCTCCTTCTGATGAGAACGTGTCGTCCAGGGCGTGCTGGTCCCCGGGGCACAGGCCTAGGTCAGCCCCGGCCCACCCTGTCACGTCGGCGGCCACCTCCTGCTTCTGTCTCACTGTCCCTTTAAGGGAGGGGCTGGGCCTGGGGGTCCCCTGGGTGCTCAGCAGGTGCAGACAGTGGGCCCTGCTGCAAGGAGGAGAGAACATTTTGAGCACGCTGTGCCCCGGGCGGGCAGGCGGGTCCCCTGCACCGGCCTTCCCGTCCGCGGCCCCAGCGCCCTCGGCGGCGGGCTGAGCTGCTCTGGGCTCAGGAAATAGCTGTGGCTGTCAGCTGGGAGGCGGGCGTGGCCCAGCTTCCCGCCAGGGCTCCTGTTTGCTCCCTTATTTTGGCCGGCCCACTGCTGCCAATTCTGTCGCCCTGGCAACTCGGGAGGAACTCTGGCCAGGCCTCCGGGTCTGGCTGGAGTCTCGCTGGCCGTCCGGCCACCTCGGGCCCAGTGTGGCCCTGTCTGCGCCCCTCCCTGCCCAGGGCTGCCTTCCGTGGCTCCGTGCGGAAGGGGTGTTGCTGGAGGCGGTTTCATTCTCCAGGCCGTCCTCGGCGGTGGCGGGGGTGGGGTGGGGGGGACGTGAGAAGCCCGGGAGCCCCGCACACAGGCAGGCCAGCCCTGCAGCAGACGCCGAGCGGGGTCCTGGCCTGGGATCACCGTCCCCAACCCCCCAGGGAGGCCTGGGGAGGTGGGGGGCACTGGACAGGGGACCTGGGGCCCGGACCTTCGACGTGTCAGGGCAAGAACCTGTGTCTTTAAGGGAGCGTCCCCACTGCCGCCCTCAGAGACGGTCCCAGTGGGGACAGCTGTCTGCGTGCAGGGAGTTTTAGTTCTGGGTCGTGTTTGTCAGAGGAAGACCGGAGCGAGGGGTGGGCAGCTCGATGGTGTCCGCTCCTTAGAAACGGGCTGAGGGCGAGGACCCTGGTGGGCCAGACGGAGGACCCTCTGAAGGGCCTCCTGGGCCCACCCACCGGACTGTCCCCCGTGTTTGCCGCCGCGGTGGCCTTTCTGCCGGCTTTTGCGGAGCCTCCTGCGGTGGAACCTGCCGGGCCGGCGAGGCCCTCGGGGGCTGCCGAGTCCCCGTGCCCTCGGGGCAGCTCCAGCCGCAGCTCAGTAAACAGGTTCCAGCACAGGTCTGGGTCTCGAGCGTGTCTGGGTTTTGCTTTGTTTCGCGTCCGCTGCCCGCAGTCAGAGCCTGGCTCTGGTCGCCGGCCCCGTTGCCCTGTGGACGGGCTGGCCAGGCGTCCGGGAGGCTGGGGCCTGGCGTTCGCTCACTGCAGTTCTATTTCTAGCCTCCTGCCCTGCTCTCGGCCCAGCAACACCGACGGGGACAGTCCTTCAAATGGAAAGTAAAAGTTGGCCAGCACGTCTGCAGTCTGTGGAAGAGCGAGGGCCTGGGGTGGGGATCCGGTCGGAGGTGCCCGCTTGGCGGACACGCAGCCCCCGAGGGTGTAGACCCGGAGCCGGCGGGCCAGCCCGTGTGGCCGCCACTGCTGCGGGCGGGGGGAGGGTGACCCCGACACGGGACTGGGGTCCTGGGCATCCGAACAACCCGGGCGTGTTGACTGGGGTGGGAAGCGCGTGGACATGTTTTTGGGGGGTGGTTCCGAGAGAAGGCAGTGGTCAGGCGCCGAAATAAACGGTTTCTGAGACGGAGACGGAGTGACTGACGGCTGTGGCTCCGTGAACTTGCTGAGCACGGGGCCTGCAGCCGGCCCCCCTGCTCCCCACACGGTGCCCGTGTTTGCGCCCAGGGGCTCCTTGCACGCTGAAGGGGGAACGCCGCCCGAGAGCTGGCAGGCGGTGGGGGCGGCGGGCACGAGCCGAAGCCCAGGCCACGTCGCTGCCGTCGCAGGGAACCGTCCTGAGCGTGCTCTCCGCTCTCCGCGGCGTCTGCCGGGGCGCACGCTGCCCCGGTGCTCGCTGGCCCTGTAATTTAATGAACCCTCCCTGGCGGGCGGCCAGGCGCAGAAAAGGGCAGCAGAAAACGACTCCGATGGGTGTGGTCTTCAGTGGCTCCCGGCGGGACAGGACTGAGCCTGAAGTCTCGGGGTCGTTAGGAAAGTTACTGACGACGTCCTCGCTTCGTGCCGTGGGATCCCTTTGAATAGTTAAATAATTCAGGTTTGACGGCAGCGTCGGTCGGCAGTAAAACCGAGAGCGGCAGCCTGGGGAGGGTGTGGCCCCGGCAGGCGGGGTCGGCGGGCTTCTGTGTGAGGAGAGGCCTGGGTTTGCGGCGTTTCTCCGGGCCGTTCTGCGTCAGGGGCGCGTGTCCCGGTCTGTCTGTCGGGGAGACGCTGGCTCAGGCGAGTCTGGTTTCTGAAGACGGCTCCGCGTTGTTTCTCGTCCTCACCCACCCACGTCGGACTGACGGAGCCCCTCCCTGGAACGTTCTGCTTGTCCGTGGACCCCACGCTTGCACAGAAACGCGTCGCCCCCTCCCCCCGGCGCCCCTCTCCCACCCGCCCGTTCATCCGGAGGCTTCCAAGGGGCGCAGTCCTGTGGGGAGGGCCCCCAGGTTCCCTCTGCTAGCGGCTGTCCCAGGGGTGTTTCTTCATTCTGGAATCGCCTTCCGGCCGACAGACAGCGGTGGAGCCGCGCCGTGGGCCGCACCTGTCAGGACCAGTCACAGACACACGCGCCCTTCTCCCAGTCGGACAGGAAGTGCAGGGGTCTGCCCCCTCCTGGGCCCCCACGGGGGCACCCGGGGCTCCTCGCGGGCAGGGCCCGGCAGTGCCGGCCGGCCTTGCGTCTCCACCCACACTTCCTGTTTCCATCGCCCCTCGAGCCACGTCCTGAGACGGGATTTCTCTCTGACGTGAAAACGCATGTTCTGTAAACTGCTAGGTCGCCTGTGGCTTCTCAGGTGCCTGCGCTGCCAACAAGCCAAGGGGCCGGCGTGGGTGGGAGTGCGCGTGAGGCCCGTTCTCACGGCGGCCCCGGGGGGTGGGCCTTGTCACCGTCACGGGGACGGCGTCACCGTCCCGGGCAGAGACGCCAGGTGAGGGCGGCCGAGCCTCGGACCCACACTTCCTGTCGGGACAGGCCCTGGACGAGGCTGCTTGTTGAGGCCCGGCCCCGGGTTCCCGCCTGCAGGGCGGCCCCCCACGGGCTCTGGCAGCGTCCGGCCGCTGATGGCCACCGACCCTGGGGTCTGCGCTCTGGGTCCAACCGGCCCACGTCCTGCTCACACCTGCCGGCGGCGGCGGGCACACGGTTGTCCTCGCTCGGCCGGCAGAGCCGGTGGGAAAGGTGGGGGCGTGTGGGGCGGGCCCTGGAGCGGATGTGTGACCTCACACGTGGGAGCACGCACACGGACTTGCGTGCGGCGGTGAGGGTGGTCGTCTCCGAGGATGCCTGCAGGCCCCACCCGCGGGAGGGACACAGAGCGGTGCCCGTCCCCCGGGCGGCGGAGGGTCTCCAGCCCAGCCCGTGCCCCGTCCCTCGGGCCCACTGGGCACCCTCACATCTGGGCCTGCCCTGCCGTCCACAGCCCCCGCCTCACTGTCCCTGAGGCCCCGCCCTGCCTGGCCCCTCTGGGGCGGGGAGGGCCACCCCTGGGTCCTGGCGGGCACCTGGGGAGCAGTGCCCTCACGCCCCCTCCTCCCGGGGCACTGGACCACCAGGAAGTGCCCTCCCAGGGTTACTAACTTCCTGCTTGGTTTTTACAAGCCCCATAGCTAACCAAATTTTGCTTCATTTTTAAAAAGGCTTTATTTACGTATTTTTAGAGAGGGGGAAGGGAGGGAGAAAGAGAGGGAGAGAAACATTAATGTGTGGGTTGCCTTTCCCACACCCCCTACTGGTGACTTGGCCTGCAACCCGGGCATGTGCCCTGACTGGGAATCGAACCAGCAACCCTTTGGTTCTCAGGCCGGCACTCAACCCACTGAGCCGCACCAGCCAGGGCCAGAGTTTAACATCCAATTGTGTTTGAATTGAAAGTGTCGGCACGGGCAGGCGTTGGCGCCTGCCGGGGTCACGGCGGGCGTTGCTGACCCTCCCAGGGTGGGCGGCAGAGCCCAGCTCAGGCCTCGGGTCAGGCCTTACCCTGGTCCCTGCCTCCAGCCTGCAGCCTGGGGCCGCACCCTTCCCCGTGTGGCCGTCCCCCCGGTCCCTCTGGCTCCTGGGAGCAGACCAGGAGACTGGCCCGAGACGGCCAGGACCAGGGGTTTGCAGGACAGCGTCCCGTGGCGGCTTGGCCGCAGCAGCCTGGTGGGCACACGGCCACCGGAGCGGGAGGCGTCCCTGCTGCCCAGGTGTCGGACGCAGCCTCAGCGTCCTGTTCTCTCCCTCGTGCCGGCTCCCGGTCCCCTGGGGGCTCTCTGGGAGCTGGCGGCGCCTCGGAGCATCTGGAGCTCTCTGCGGGGGCTGCCAGCGATGCCCGTGTGGCCGGCTGTGGGCCGGGGCCGTGCCTGCCTCCCGGGAGCAGGGGACGGTGTTGTCCCCGGGGGTGTAGGGCCATCAGCGCCAGAGCCTCCTGACGCAAGGGTGACAGAGACCCGGGCGACCGCGTGCACGGCTGATGGCCGCCTCTGGGAGGGAGCGAGGACGGCCGTGGGCCCGCCTGTCCGGGGTCTCACTCCCACTCCCGGGAGGAAGGGCAGTGGTGCGGGCCGGCCCTCCGGGGCACCCTGGCCTCCACCCCCGGATGCCCCGGGGCCGTGCCTGACACCAAGAGCCCGCCCCGGCCGGCGCCGCCTCGGGCCGGGGTAGGGTTTCTGCACACGGGTCTCCATTACGTGGCGACCTGGATAGCAGCCGGTGCAGACAGCAACTCGGCACCGGGGGGTCACGGCGAGTCTTTTCAAACTGCAGACCCAGGGTGCGGCTTTCCTGATACAACGGCTAATTACACCAGTAATGATTTTTTAAGAGACCGCACCGAGGTGGTAATGAGCGTGTAACGATTCTTCAGTCCCGCCATGCCCCGAACACCCCGCGTCACCAGCGCAGTTTCTGGGGAGAAACCCCCACGTCAGTGACCCCCCACCCGGTGCTCGGGGCCCTTTCCCCGGAGCCGGTGCTCGGGGCGGCCAGGCTGGGGCGGCCAGTGTGTCGGCGCCTCTTCACGAGTGCAGGTCCCTGTGCCTGCGCCCACCCGCCTGTCCCCCACCGTCCGTCCAGTCGTCCGCCCGCCCGCCCGTCCGTCCATCCAACAAGTGGGGTGCCTCTCAGGGCCGGACACGGAGCCTGGCTCTGAGGGCCGTGAACCGCAGCCGGGGGGGTGGGCGGAGACCCCTGTGCTCGGGGAGCCAAGTGTCTGCGGTGGAAGACGAGGCCGGAGGGGGGCGAGTGTGGGGGGGACGTGAACTGGGGAGGGCGCCTCGGGACCCGTCGGGGCGGGAGGGCAGGTGGACGCGGGTGGCGGCGGGCAGCTGCGCGGGAGAGGCCGTGTGCCGGGGACGGGTGGGGTGTGGGTCCCGGCAGCCTCCTGGCCCGACAGGGTGGGCTGTGGCTCCGGGTCCCTGGGGGCAGTGGTGGGGCAGCAGGGGGGCACCGGGGGGTGGCAGCCCATTCCGGGGCTCGGCCGGCTGGGGTTTGAGTGCTTGCTGACGGCCCCTCACTCCCCCTCTTTCCTTCTCCCCCAGAGCACTACGGCTACGCGACCTCCACTCTCAGCCCGGGCCTGCCCCTGCCCCCGGCGCACCCCACCCTGCCGGGCCCCTGCCATGACCTGCAGACGCCGGCCGCAGTGGGCCACCCCTCGGGGTACGGGGCCATGGTGGACGGCGGGCCCTCGGGCTACTTCCTGCCCTCCGGCCCCGCCAGGCCCAACGGCGCCCCAGCCCTGGAGAGCCCACGCATCGAGATCACGTCCTACCTGGGGCTGCACCATGGCCACGGCCAGTTCTTCCACGACGTGGACGTGGAGGACGTCCTGCCCAGCCCCAAACGGCCCCCGTCCACGGCCACCCTGAGCCTGCCCAACCTGGAGGCCTACCGGGACCCCTCCTGCCTGAGCCCGGCCAGCAGCCTGTCCTCCCGCAGCTGCAACTCCGAGGCCTCGTCCTACGAGTCCAACTACTCCTACCCCTACGCGTCCCCGCAGACGTCCCCCTGGCAGTCCCCCTGCGTGTCCCCCAAGACCACGGACCCCGAGGAGGGCTTCCCCCGCGGCCTGGGGGCCTGCAGCCTGCTGGGCTCCCCTCGCCACTCGCCGTCCACCTCGCCCCGCGCCAGCGTGACCGAGGACAGCTGGCTGGGCGCGCGCGGCTCCCGGCCCTCCTCCCCCAGCAACAAGCGGAAGTACGGCCTCAACGGGCGGCAGCTGTCCTGCTCGCCCCACCACTCGCCCACGCCGTCCCCGCACGGCTCGCCGCGGGTCAGCGTCACGGACGACACCTGGCTGGGCAGCGCCACGCAGTACACCAGCTCGGCCATCGTGGCGGCCATCAACGCCCTGAGCACCGACGGCGGCCTGGATCTGGGCGAGGGCGTGCCCGTGAAGGCCCGCAGGACGGCCCCGGACCACTCGCCCCCCGTGGCCCTCAAGGTGGAGCCGGCGGGCGAGGACCTGGGCACCACGCCGCCCCCGTCGGACTTCCCGCAGGAGGAGTTCCCCCCCTTCCAGCACATCCGCAAGGGCGCCTTCTGCGACCAGTACCTGGCGGTGCCGCAGCACCCGTACCAGTGGGCCCGGCCCCGGTCCCCCACGGCCTACACCAGGTGAGTGGGGTGGGCGAGGCTGGGGCCGGCGTGCAGGTGCCCCCAGCGGGCACCTCCCTCGGCTCAGAACCACCTTGGCCTGTCGAGTGCCAGGGCCCTGCTGCCAGGTTCGGGGGTCTCTCGTGTGTAGCGCTGTCCCCCCAGCTCTGCCCTCCGCGCACTGTGGCTCTCTCAGGCCTCCCTGGGTCCAGGGTCCCTTTTCACGAGGACGCAGGGAGCGTCCCACCCCAACACCCCCTCTTCACTCGAGTGCCTCTGAGCAGGCCCGCCGGCCGCCGAGGTCGCCTGCGGAGGGTGGGGTGGGGGCACAGAGTTCGCAGACGGGTGCGCTGGGCGTCGTGTTGCTTCGTGGACCCGAGGGTCCCTGTGCTGCTTGTTTCCGCCTCCCCCCGGCCCCTCCCCGTCTCTGGCTAATTGCTGTCAGCGCATCTGCAGATGGGGCCTCGGCTCGGCAACCCCCCGGGGGCCCCGGCCGCCCCGCCCCCGGCGCCCACGCTGTGCAGAGAACAGCACAGCCACCTGCTCCCCAGAGCCGGCCGGTCCCCGAGGTCTGGGGGCAGGGAGCTCGCACACGCTCCCAGCGCCGAGTCTCGGGTTGTTGATTTTTCTCCTCGGTGGCTGTGGGGCCCCCGGGGCTCCGCCAGGGCCGCTTTCTCAGCCCGGCGCTTTTATTTTTAACTGAACAGCCCTCAACGACAGGCGGGCCGCCGCCGACCTCGGCAGCGTGCTTTCCGCTGCAGGACCGTGGAGGAGCGGGGCGGCGTCCACGCAGGTGGCCTGCGTGCGGTTCGGGAGACACGGGCTCAGGGGGGGTCTCTGAGGACAGGAGGGTCACTCACACGGGGCCCTTCCCTTTGCTCAGCTCGGGACCAGCGTTTCCCACAGCTGGAGCCCGGGGGTGGGGGGCAGTAGCTGAGCTCTCGGCACCCGGGGACCCAGCGGCCCCTCTGCACCCTTCTCTTTTCTTCCTTTCCTCTGTAAAAGGTTCTACTGCGTTGGAAAGGGGGAAGGGAGGGAGAAAGAAAGGGAGAGAAACATCTATTGGTTCCCTCTCGCGCACGCCCCAGCTGGGCACCCAACCCACAGCCCCGGCACGTGCCCCGACCAGGAATTGAACCCGTGACCTTTCGCTTCGCGGGACGACGCCCAGCCCACGGAGCCATGCCGGCCAGGGCGCTGCGGCTCGGTCAGAGTCCGTGGTGAGGAGCTGGGTGCGTCGCGAGAGCTCCGGAAGCCTCCAGCTGGCCGTTAGGACTCAGTTCAGATCCCGAGAGAAAGCCAGACCGACCTCTGGTTCTTCTCGAGGTGCGTGAGGGTGCGCCCCCACTTTTTACGGCAGCGTCTGCTGTCAGCGCCGTGCGGTTCAAGAAGCCGGCCTTTTCAGAGGTGTCGCCACCTGTGCCCGGAACCTGGGGCGACGTCACACGCGTGGGGACTTGAAAGACCCACCGGGAGGCACCTCCGGCAGTTGGGGGCCGGCCGTGCCGGCTGCACCGTCTGCACGGCTTCTGCGTGAACGAGGGTGTTCAGACGCCCCCCCCTTTGTCCGGAGTCACACGTGCACGACCTTCTGCATGTGCCCGGACCTCGGGGTCGCAGCGCCCAGAGGACCGTCACAGGGAAGGAGACCCCGTTTGCTGACGGAACACCAGCACACCCCCATGGGCGACAGACACCACGGTCACCCCGTCCCGTCTGCTGGCGTCCTTCCGTGCCGTCTCTGTGGCCAGATGTCCCCTGAGACGGGGACACGGCCGTCCTGCGTCAGGGCCACCGAGCCTGAGCAAGTCCACACAGAGCCGGGCCCTGAGGCCGGGGGTCCCCACCCCAGTGACGAGGGCGGGCTGCCTCTCCCCTCGAGGCTCCCAGCGTGTTTCTGGCGGGGGCCGTCCACAGGGCCAGGCCTGCACGTAATTCCTGGTCGGAAAGCAGGGCCCCCTCCATCCGTGGGGACGTGGGCGGTCACGCTGTGGCCACCTGCCTGCTCGTTATCTCCGGGTCGCAGGGCCCGAGCATGGCGTGACGCCCGCATTCCTGTGAGCTAACGCAAACAGAGCCCCGGGAAGGTGCCCAGCTGCCCTCTGCAGGTTCCAGGCTGACCTTTCCCCCCGGCCGGCCCCACACCCAAGGTGTTTCCTGCCCACGTGTTTCCACGGGGTCCCGTTGGCCGGGGCCGGGGGCAGCGGGGCCGAGGGGAAGCTGGAGGGGAGGTTGTTTTGCCCCCGAGAGAGAACGAGCAGGTTTCCTTCCCGAGAGGGGAGCCAGCGCGGGCACGTCAGCAGGACCCCCCGGGCAGCGCTGCCCGCCCAGTCCTGCCGACGGCGAGGCCTGTAGGGAACACACCCACCCCGAGGGCCTCTGGGCCGGTCACCTCGGTCCCCGGGAAAAGGAGCTTCAGTGACCAGTGTTCCCGGGGCATAGGTGGCATCTGCTCCCGGCTGGGGTCTGGTCCTCGGCACAGCGCCGACGGCCCCCCTCGGCCCCCGCGGCCCGGACGCCGAGGGCTTCCTGCTGCGAAGGGACAGAGTCTGGTGGAGTTCCACCGTCTCGGAGTTCAGACCCACCTCGGGGTTTAGCAGAGTTTCTGTTCTTAAAGCTCAGAAGGGCACAAACGTCCGGTGGCTCGCGAGCCCCCATGAGAAACCCAGGAGCCCGTGTCCGGGTCGGGCCGCCAGCCTCCTCGCCGTGGCGCTGACGGTGCCGGCGGCGCCCGCAGACCCAGTGCGTCCCGGGGCGAGGCTGCGTGGGGACACGGGCGGTGGGAGCGTTCGGTGCCCACGGCAGCGACGCGCACCCACACGCGGTGGCTTCCAGACGGCCGTTAACGGCGGCGTCCACGGCAGGCGTCACGTCAACCTGAAGGACGGGAGGTTTGCATACCCCTCAGCCGGTCGGGTCGCCCAGACGGGGCTGAGCGTCTGTCACCGCGCCGGTTCCTGGGGCCGTGTCTGCCCGTGAGCACCTTTCTCCCCTTCCAGGTCAGGGCGGTGGGAAGTCCCGGCTCTGGGGTGCTGGCGTCTGGGCTGTCTGCCCCTCAGAGGTGCCCGGAGAGCGGCAGCCGGGCGAGGAGCAGCCCCGAGCGGGTTCGGGAAGACAGCTCGGACGGGAGGAGTGTGGCATCGCCAGCGGGCAGCCTGGCCTCTCCGACTCGCGAGCCCCCGAGGGGGCGGTTTTCTGAGGGGCGAGAGGAGCTGGAGGAACAGCTTTCCCTCGGGGCCCAGGGGTCGGCGGCCCGGGGCTGCACACCCAAATCCGTGAATTTCGGGCTTTGCTTCCTTTAGGTTTTCGCTGTGACATTGATGACTTCATAACAGCTGTCACTTGGGGGCTGTGCAGAAACGTCGGCTTCTAAAACCCGGTAGAACTGCCGGCCCCGGTTGCCTTTGTGACATATCTGAATATTTCAGATTTATCCTAATTTGGAGTGAGGTTGCATAAATCTGTAGGCGGGTCACCCGTCCAGCCGGCAGGTCACTCAGGAATGTCACCACCAGGAGCCCGGACCCCGGGCCGTGTGTGCCCCGCCTGCCCACCCACAGGGACCCCAGGGTACCTTTTCTGGGCTACTTTTCTCTCCTGGACCCGGGAGAAGGAGCAAGCCACCCTCGGGTGGCAGGAGGAAGCTGGCTGGCCGTAGGGAGGAGCCGTGGGGACGCGCTGGAGTCTGCCCGGCCCGGGGGTGACAGGCCAGCCGGGAGTCAGAGCCCTGTGTGGGTGGTCAGGGACCGCCTGGCCCAGAGCTGCCCCTCGTGGGGTCCCGGCCGCCAGCACCCCCGGCAGGGTCTCTGTCTGCAGAAGCACCCTCGGGGGCAGTCAGGGCCCCAGCGCAGCGGCCCCGTGAGGCCCAGAGATGAACCGCAGCCTCAGCCTGTCCCGGGGGCAAACTCCCGTCTGGTGGGCAGGAGCTGGGGTCGCCGCTGGTGCCCAGGATGCGGGAAGCGGCAGTGGCCACCTGCCCACGAGGACGCAGACGGCAGAGCTGAGCCTGCTCGCACCTTTTGGCGGCTCCCGCCGGCCACCTGGGCGGGGCAGGAATAGCCCTTCATCGGAAACACCGTCACTCCTGGAGTTTCTCTGGTTCCACGGACTCCACGGCCGACCCTTGGCGGGTGTTGGCCGCCCTGGCCTCTGACCTGAGGGCTTAGCCGGACAGCCGGTCACCCCTGGGACTGGCAGGGGCCGCGTGGGCGGGGCTGCTGCTGCCGGCCTTCCCAGGGGCGCACCGGACCCGGGCCCTGTCCCTCCTTCTGCGGGGGCCTGGGGGTGTCCGCTGCTGGGCAGAGGAGGAAGCTTCCGAGTCCGGATCAGGATAAAACGCCCGGAATCCTGGTGGCTTTGTGCTCAGATTTTTAAGCGGTGCCCTGGAGGCCGGAACCGTGGCCTCGCCGTACGGAGCGACCCCAGCGTCAGACCCGGTGCAGCCGTGAGACCAGGCAGCACCTGGACGGCCTGCTCATGTCCGCCGAGGGGGTGCGGGTGGCGGTCGTGCTCCGGCTCATCCCCCCACGCCGGGCGCCTTTGCATGTCCAGTCCCGACGTTTTCCAAACTGCCCAGAGCCCGCCGGGAGGGCGTGTGTGGGAGCGTGGGGTGGCGGTCCCTGCACTGACCTTCCCTGGAAGCAGAGGGCGGGAGGGCCCTTTCCCGCCACAGCTGCGTGGAGCCCCAAGGCGGCCCTGCCCGCGGGTGTCTTCGGGGGAGAACTGGGCCGACAACCTTTTTTAAATCAGAAAGAGAAAACACAGCAAGGAACAGGAGGCCTCCGGCTGCCACCCTGAGGGCGGGGGGGAGGGCCGGCCCCATCGCTCTCCTGAGGGTCAGACTCTGCCGGCAGGCGCGTCCCGCCAAGTTCAGGGCTGTGGCTTCAGCTGCTGCCGTGGTATCGGCACCTACAGAGGCCTTCCCGTGTGCCCTGCGTGACGGGGACGCGTGGCCTTGAGGAAGCTCAGCACGGAGAGGACGGCACCCGGACTCAGACTGCCTGGCCACGGGCTCCTGCCACGTCGGCAGAACTCGCACCCACAGGGGCGCCTCTGAGGTTTCCGAGTCAGCTCAGCCGGCGGGGCGGCCCCCGTGAAACCAGCTGCGGGTGACGTGTCGATAGGGTCTCTCCAGCGACCGAGGCCACGGAAGGGCGCTGGGACCCGCAGGCGCTGCCCGTCCTGGAGTGGGGCCTCCGGACCCAACGGTCACCGCACCAGGGGCCGCCTCTCGGAAAGTTCGCCACCACGGCTGTGTGAGGAATGTTCTCCACTGTGGGAATTTCAAAAACACGCGTGAACAAAAAGAGGGCTGTGTGTCTTCCTTGCACACACGGGGCCGTTCCCGTGTTGGACACGCGGCGTGGCCGCGGGCCCCAGACTGGGGTCGGCGGGTGTCACCCTGACCCCCGGCCCTGGCCTGCGTGTGGCGGGTGCGGGCGGCGTGCCGCCTTTGCCCTGAACACTCAGTGTGTCTTCGAAGACGGGGCTCGTTTTGGGAATTGGGGGCCACTCGCTGTCATATCAGACACTGACAAGCGGTTCAGAGTGACCCTCCAGTCGCCGAGTGAGCCCGCGGTCTGGCGCTGGGGGTTGCCGCCTCTGGGCGGCCGACCCGCACGGTCATCCCCGAGGAAGCCTGGCCCTTCCCCCGGATCCTGGATCCCGAGGGCGACCTCCCCCCGCACCCGTGTCTCTCCCAGATCGGTGCTGATCGGGGGCTCGCTGGGGCTGGGGCTGGGGCTTCACGTCTGGGCTTCCTGTTGTGGCCAGTGTCCCTGAGAGGCAGGGCTGGTGTCTCTGCACAGTCGCTGACGAAATGCCCTAAAGGTGGTTTTCAGTTTTAAATCGAGATGCTCGGTTGAAGGTCTGGCCTGTGCCCCCCTGCCCCTGGGCCCCCGTGGTCCTGGGACACCACGGGAGGGGGTCACTGCCGGCCCAGGGGCCCCGAGAGGCGCTGGGATCGCTCGTGAGCCGGGAGCATCGTGGTCAGCGGGGAGCTGTCATCCAGGGCAGCTGGGTCTGGGATTCCGGGGACACCTGCAGGTCCCAGAATTTCCCCTGCGGGTGGTGGCATGCCTGAGGGTCCGGGCCCCCTGGGCTGGTGGAGGCGCAGGGAGCGGAGCTCAGGAGGTAGCTGCGGGGACCGTGGAGGTCGGTGTGCGGCGTGAGCAGAGCGGGGTGTCTCGAAGGGAGAGGGCGCATCTCTCCCCCCCCCCCGCAGGGCCTCACCCACCTGCAGTGTGTGGCTCGTTCACCTGGTGTGGTCACATGCGGGGACCCCAGCGAGGAGGGCGGGGCCAGCCAGGTCCCCGGCAAACAGGGCGGCCCATCCAGGCTGCTGGTGCCCAGCGTCGGAGCTCCGGCCGCCGGGGACGGTGCGGGAGGGACGGGGCCACCAAGCCCTCGGCACTGAGCGGTGGCCCGAGGGGCCGCGGTCTCCCCAGCAGGCGATGACCCTCGCGTACCAGGCCCAACAACGGCATTTACAGTTTTTGTTTTGCAAGAATTCCACAGTCACCCCGGCTGGTGTGACTCAGTGGGCTGGGCGGTGGCCTGCAAACCAAAAGGTCATAGGTTCAATTCCCGGTCAGGGCACAGGCCTGGGTTGTGGGTTTGCGCACGGGAAGCAGTTATGGATGTTTCTCTCCCCCTTCCACCCCCTTTCCCTGCTCTCTACAATCAGTAAGCGTGTCCCGAGTGAGGGTTTGAAAGCAAACAAAAGAATTCCAGGTTGACAGAACGTGGCAGAGAGATCTGTGTGGCTTTCTCCAGAGCCCTATTAACGACCCTGTCAACTCCCAGGCCAGATGCCAGCGCCCCTGGCTTCTCCGAGAACCTGACCCGTTGCCCAGCAGCCGGGCGAAGCGGTGTGACTGTCACCCTCATTTCATAAACGAGAAGACTCAGTGAGAGTTTGGGGGGAGCGTGGGGTCCCCGGGAGCCTCCCGGCACTGGTCTGGAGCCGGCTGCCCGCAGGGGCTTGCAGGGACGGCCCTGCGGCCGCAGCCCTTCCTGGGAACCCCGTGCCCACCACTGTCCCCACGTCGGGTCCTCCGTGTGTGGGAGCCCCGTGCTGCTTCACAGGCCCGCTCCTCATGTGACTCTCACGGGACCGAGTCCCCTATTCACAACATCGTCCGGTGTCACGTCACACGCAGCCGTGACGGCCAGGGAGCCATGACCGCTGATCTCCGCGGGGGACTCCGTGAGGGCCTGTGACGGTCACTCCGGAGACCCCACCGGGCAGGCCGTCTGCTGGACGGGGCTGGGCCCCAGCGCAGGATAAGAAGTCGGGACACTTGGAATCTCGAGGTTTTCAGGCGTGTTCCTGTGGGTGCCGCTGCCGTCCTGAGGCTCCCCCGCGCCAGCTGCTCGGGCTCCCCGGTGAGACTGTGACTCTGTCCGAGGAAATGACCAGAAAGGCGGCCAGGGTCTTTCGGGGACACACAGGTTGTGGGGACGGGCCTCCGCGGTGAGTCCAGCGAGGGGTCCTCCGGGTCGGCCACCGAGGCGGCCGGTGAGAGGCTGCGGGTGCTGTCCCCCCGACCCAGACGACGTGCCAGATGCCCAGGTCACGGCCTTTGCAGTCAGAAAGAGCCCCCGTCCCGGGTCAAGCGTCCTGTTGAGCCGGGATACGCCCCCTCGGACGCCCCGGCCCGACAGCACCGGCGTGCAGACTCGAGGCGCGTGGGGTGTGCGGGCGACGACATGGCCTCCGTCCGTGCAGCCTGGCGGCTCTCGTGGGGACTTGACCGCCTGCTGCGCCCGTTGCCTCGGGCGTGACTCTGGAAAACTCAGGTCCATCGCCGCTGAGTTCGGAGCCCACGTTGCTCCCCACGCCGGGCTGACACGCAGGACGGTCACAGGCAGGGCCGTGCGTCTGGAGCCGGGCAGAGTGGGTGCTGGGCTGAGGCCTGTCCCGGGCCCCCCGCCCACCGCTGTGGGAGCCGTCCTGCGTCCCGAACGGCGGCCCCCAGTCTGGCATCCCTGCTGAGGACTCCAGGCCGATGTCCGTCCGTCCGTCTGTTTGTGGGGGTCCGGTTGGCATCTGTGGTTGCCGGCTGCACCTACAGGCAGACTGCAGGCGTGGCCCCCTCTTGGCTTTGCCGGGCCAGGACCAGGCGCAGGTGCAATGGGGGCTCACCGGCCGGGGCCAGGCCTGGGCTGACGCAGCCGTCTGGGGTCAGGACCCGAAGCACCTTTGGTGGGCACAGCAGGACCCCCGGAGCCCCACGGACCCGGCCCCACGTGGCCTCGGTGTCCTCCCTGGGGACGGGGCTCTCGTGTCCTGTCCAGGGCCACGGGCTCCAAGGACACGCGTCACACTGTCCGCTCCCACTGGCTGGTGCCCAGACGTGCCCAGTCACCACTGAGTGACACTCAGTGACGAGCTCACAGCCCAGCCCCGTGGGCTCCACGGTGATCGCCCGTCCTCCTGTGGCAGGTCTCCCTTTGTCGGAGCGAGTCGCGGGGGCTGGGGGCTGGCTTCGGGGTCTCAGACCGGGCGTGTCCGTGACAGGCGGGGGGTCGGTCAGTCAGACGGGAAGGACGGCACGGTGAGGCGTCCGTGGGAAATGTCTCCATCTTGTTCAGGGGGCTCTCAGCGAAGACCGGCCGGGCCGTGACCGCACAGTGACTGGTGTCGGGACGGGGCCCTGGGTGACGGGAGTCCACCCGAAGCTGGCGAAGGCGGGTCTCGCCCCGGAGCGGGGGGCCGGGCGCCCGTCCGTGCACGCCTAACGCTGTGCCGTCTCTTGCAGCCCGACCCTGCCCGCCCTGGACTGGCAGCTGCCGTCGCGCTCGGGACCCTACGAGCTGAGGATCGAGGTGCAGCCCAAGTCCCACCACAGAGCCCACTACGAGACCGAGGGCAGCCGGGGTGCCGTGAAGGCGTCGGCGGGGGGCCACCCCAGCGTGCAGGTACCGGTGTGCGCGTCTGAGCCGCGGGCGGCCGACGGCTTCCGTCTTCCTGCTTCGATCACACTGCCGTCTCCTGCCGGCCGCACTCATGCTCCGTGTGCCCAGCTCTCTTCCCGGCCGCTGGGGCGCCGGGGCTCTGGTGTCCGCAGCTTCCCGGTGGGCTGTCCTCACCGCGCCCGGGGCTCACGTTAAAGTGGGAACTTCTCCCCGTGAGGCTCGGCTTCCGGGAGGCAGGCAGTGCCTGGACGCCGGCCTGGGGTGGCCGCAGCGGGGAGGGTGGAACGGGGGCTGTTGCTGACGGGCGTCTGTCCACTGGGGGGGGGCACCGGCTGTGACTTGCAGTGTGTGAGGCGGGGGCTGCTGGGTGTCCTCTGTCCAGACGGACACTGCCCCCGGCCCCAGGTCCTCCTGAGCGGCTGCGTTTGGCTCAGAAACGTGGGGAAAGGGAGACGAGAACCGTGGAGACGCCAGGCCGCCCGCGTGAGGGCCCGGGTCTCGGCCGCTGTGCTGGAAGAGAGAACTTAAATATGACCTTGACATAGAAAGCGTTTATTCTGAGGACCTTTCTGGTAACAAAGCTGCAGGAAGAGGTGGGTCGGACCCAGGGAAGGGGCTCCCCCGGCAGTCCTGCCGGGACGGGTGGGGGCCCCCGAGATTCCTGCCCAGCCGCCTCTCGCCCCCGAGCCTGCGAGCCCTCGTCCCTCAGCAGGGCGGAGTCCTCTGGCAGGGACGCCTCACCCGGGAGAGACGGACGGGGAGCAGAGTGTCCCACAGAGCGGTCAGGGCCCTAAAGGTCCGACTCTGGGGGCCGTGCCGCGGGGTGTCCGGGGGCCTGGCGCTGTCCCACCCACTGCAGGCCCCCATCACAGGCTCCACCTGTGGAACGGGGTCCCCAGCCGCCTCTGCCCCCACGTTTGCTCCGAGCTGCCCAGCCCTGCCAGCCGGAGCCCAGGGTGAGTTGGAAGAGCCCCCATCCCTCCGGCCTTTGCCCCTGAGTTGTCTGTCCTGAGGCTGCTCGGCCAACGGGCCGCGGCACCCCGGAGCTGGCGCAGGTCTCCTGGGCTGTGGCTGCAGCTCCCCCCGAAGCTCACCGCACCTGCGCGGAGGAGCCTTCGGTTCCGGCACGTTCCGTGGTTGGTCGCCGTCCCCGGACCGGCCTCGCCAGCCTCACCGGGAGATCGTGAGAAACGCAGTTTCTCTGACAAATTTCTCAGAGACTCTGGTCCGGGGCTGCGGAGTGAGCTGTGTGCCCTGTGGTCCCGGCTGAGCTGAGGACCCGCCGTGCAGTGCCGGGCGCGGAGCGGCAGCATGTTCCGGTCGGGGAGGTGGGCGGCCTGAGTGGGGGGCTGCAGGCGGTGTGGCCGGGCAGGCGGGGGTGGGGTGCTGTGGCGGCAGAGCTGGGCGCCCCCCACGCCTACCCCACAGCTCTTCAGGGGAGTCTGGCTGCAGGTCAGAGCTGGGGTCCCAGCAAGCACCTGGGTGGGCACGATGGGGACAGGCGTCCTCCACCGTCCCAAACCTGCCTCCTGGCTCTGCCCCGTGTGGGTCTGAGCCCCCGACGCGCTGTTGGCCGCCATCGGTGTTTTCCTGGGGGTCCCACGCCACCTAATCAGCTGTAAGTGCCCCAGGCCCCACCCTGTCTGTTCCGTTCCACGGCGGTGCACAGAGGGCTTGGGGGGCGGGGCATGGAAACGGGGCTTCAGCCAGCCCTCAGGTGCCAGCAGGAAGCCGCTGGGAGGGCGGCGCTCAGCCCACTTGGGACCATAGGTGGCGTTTGTGGCTGTGCGCTCGGTGACAATACCTTCTCGGTTAGCCGCTCAGCTCGGCGCAGCAGCCGGTGACGTTTCCAGTTGCCGCCTTCCCGGGGGGAGCGAGGTCCGGAGACGCCTGCGTCCAGCCGAGCTTCTTGGCTGCAGGCACCTCACTGCTTTCCCGGCTGCAGTCTCCACGGCACGGGCTGAGAGCGTGTGGCCGCTGAACGGGGGACCTGGCAGCCTGGAGGAAGCAGGGCGCAGAGGGGAGAACAGGGCCGCCCGCAGTCAGGCGGACGCCCCACTGCCCGCAGGGACGGCGAGGGAGGTCCGGGCACAGACGCAGGGCCCCTGGTGGCTGGCCCTCCGCCCGGCGGCCAGGGACTGTCCCACACGGAGGGCACGCGGAAGGCGGGTCTGTCTCCGCCCGGCCGTGTCCGGGCCGTGGGTTCGCCGTCAGGGTGGGCAGCGCGGAGCATGGACCCTCTGGAGGAACTGCGGACCCCGCAGCAGCGTTTGGAGCGTCTTGAAAGCCTGTCCTCAGGACTCACTTCACGTCAGGTGGCAGCAAAGTGGGAGAAGCTGGCTTTGCATTGAAACAGAACGAAGCCCCCCAGCACCGTCCCCCCGACGGAAGACATCGGGCCGTCTGCCAGCCACATCGTCGGTCAGCAGCCGCCCACGAGGCTTTCGGCCCTGCGGCCAGGTGCGCTCATGTCTGCGCAGGCCCCAGGCGAGCCGCTGGGATGGCGGGTGTGGGGCTCTCTCCTCTTCCGGCTGGTGGACGGCAGTCGATGGAAGCAGGATTCGCACCGCCGTGAAACAGATGGAAACGGAACGCTCTGCGGCCGTGACAGCGCGGCGACCCCTGACTCCAGGCCCCTGGCCGTGCCCTCCGTCCTTCAGACGCGGCTGTCGCTGTGCCTCGGCCGGCCGCGGGGAGGCCACGGTTCCGCTCGGACCCTCTGTCCCCACAGAGCTCGAAGAGCCGCCCACGGACCCAGGAGCTTCCTCTGCACATGCCCGGAGGTTCTGATCTCCTTCCACGATTCCGAAAGCTGGTCCCGGAGCGAGCCCGCCCACGCTGTTCCGCAGAAGGAGACACCCAAGTGCCAGAGCTCGGGGACGCGGCCCTTTCTCCGGCCCAGGGTCGGTCAGCGGGGCTGGCGTCTGGGGGCACCCAGGACCCTTCCCAGACTTTCGGAGTTGCTGCCGGTCCTGGGTGGGGGGGCGTTCTGCAATGCCTGGGGGTGTCACCTCCGTCCCCCACCCACGAGCAGGGCCACCTGGCCCGCCTCTGGTGCCCAGTGGGGACAGCAGGCTGGGCCTGGGCCCCGGGAGGGGCTCCTGGGGAAGGGGCAGTTTCCACGTCCTCCTCCGGGACAGGGAAGCGGAGGGCCGCCAGCTTCTCCCCAGGGAGACGCGGGCGTCTGGGCCTCTCCGGCACTCTCACTAACGAACCAGGGAACCGAGTCCCTGGGGCCCCGCGGCAGTCCCCTGCCGCCCCTCCTGCCGACAGGAGGCGGGGGTCCCGGGGGGCTGACAGGGTCACCGGGTCCCCAGTGTTCACATCCGTGCTCTGCTCCGTGTCCCCGGTGCCCCATCTCCGCCGCCCTCCTCCACTGCCTGCGTCCCCAGAGTGCCGCTCCCGAGCCCCCCTGGTGGATGGGTGTCCGGGGGCCTGTCTGGCGAGTCCCGTGTCCCTGCCCTTGTGGGGGCACCTGGAGCCGCCTGGGGACAGATACTGCTGCTCTCTGACCCAGGGGTCAAAGGGTTAAGCTCTGTTTACCACGTCACCGAAGTCACTCTCTCGATAGCATCTCGCCTGCCACACAGGAGGCCGCGTGTGAATAATTGATGGGCCG
>PVIA01014329.1:0-27566 GCA_004024845.1 Tonatia bakeri
AGGGAGGGAGGGAGGGAGGAAAAAGGGAGGAAGGAAGGAAGGGAGGGAGGGAGGGAGGGAGGGAGGGAGGGAGGGAAGGAAGAAGGAAGGAAGGAAGGAAGGAAAGAAGGAAGGAAGGAAGGGACGGACGGACGAGCTACCGCTTAACTCTCCATTCATTTTATTTGCTCTCTAAGATTGTTACCAAAAGTTCAACTAATGTCTCATCAAAATACGTGTACCTTATTTTTTCATAAACCTGGAAGTGGGGGCATATGCATATTCAGAGTATACCTTTTATTCCTCAGTTTAAGATAAAATTGGTAGGATGTAGTCACTTGGGAAATAGCAGCTTCCTGATCATTATTAGAATACATTGGTTTGTTTTTTTTTCAAAATTCTGATCAGTGACCCCACGAGGCGTAGCTTCAGAACTGATGCTGTACACTCAGAACGAATTTTCACACCTATGTGTGAAACCTCTTTTCAGGTCTGGGGGGAGCTTGCATGAAGGGCAGATCCTCATGTGGGGCCTGGGCATCTGTGCCTGAATCTTCACCCCCAGCTGAATGCCTGACGTCACGATGCACAGCCTGGCTGCTGGGCTGCACAGCGCCTGGGGCTGGGACATGGGTCCCACACGGGGGCAGAGACTAAGCCCCAGGGCACCTGAGTCTTGCATTTCACCTTGGTGGGCTTCACAGCTGCTCCAGATTTGTTTCAGGTAACAGAAAACCCAACTCAAAATTAAAAATGTAAAAAAAAATACCTTACATACAAGGGGTCTGCCCCTCTCATTGTCCTGCCTCTTTCTTCTTTGTGGGCTTCTTAATCCATCCGACTCTGTCCACGGGAAGCAAAGATGGGTGCTGGCAGGTCCAGGGTCACATGGTTTTTGGGTGTCCCCTCCTTTGTGTTCATGGCTTTGACGATGAGTTAACCACCCCTGCCCCATCAACCATGGAGCAGGGGGACAGGGCAGCGGCCATGGGCCCTCCCACCTGTGAGAGCAGCAGGGAGGAAACGCACTGCGCAGGAGTTTCCAAGCCCTTCTCTGATGTCCTGGGGATAGGCTCTCCCCACCCGCCTGGCACGTGTGCCTCCTGGGGAACCAGCCCCCTCCTCACTCCCTCCTGGTGCCCCCCTGGATGCTCATGGCCACAGCAGTTTTATCCCTTGATCTGGTCCCACGGCCCCTGAACACTGGAAAGAGAGGAAGCTCCTTATGCCACACAGGCCTGAGTACGACCAGGACCCACCTTTGGAGGAGCCGATTCCACCAAGCCACAGAGAAGGAGGCGGGAAAGGGCAGTTCCTAAAGCAAAACGTGGAGCTACTGGCAGAAAATGGGGGCTGGTGTGCCACCTACCTCGAGCCGTCCATCCATGCCCGCCACAGCCTCCCCACCGTCTCCCAGGCTCTGAGGCCCCTCGGCCGTCCTCCTTCCCGGTAGACCCACCCTGATGCCTGGAAAGGTGCTCTCTCTGCCTCCCTGCAGAGCACTGATGGGGGGACCCTCCTTCCTGTACAGACACCCGCATCTCGTCCCGGGCTCCCTGCCTCTGCTGCGCAGGGCTCCCAGGCGACCTTCCCCTGTCCTCGTCATCGTCTCCCCTGCCAGTCACTCCCAACATCTGTCTCCTCCTCTCTTCATTGACTCAACCTTTAGGGGAGACTCGCCATGCTTCCTGACAGCCAAAATGTCTTCCAGAATGTTCTCCCTGGGCCCCTCCCGCCACCCACTCCATTACCTTTGCTCTTCCCCATCTGGCGCACCGTGGGGTCACTGCCACGATACTGGCCTGGGGCTGCGGGGCCGAGGATTCGAGTGTGAAATGCAATCATGTTGTGAAGCGGCCAGCAGAGCCCTGGCCCAGAGCAGAGCGCAGTCAGCACGAGCGCCGTCACCCAGCGTTTTCATGTGCTGATTTTGGAAGGATGACATGGAACTGACTGGGCAGAGATGACAGGAGGGCCCTCCCCACAGACGTCAGCCCAGGAGGAAGCCAGCAGCCACGGAGCCACCTGGCAGGTAGGGGGAAGTGGCGCATTCTGCAGTCCAGTTGACCGTTGCACCCTTCCAAGGGCAGCGAGCACGCCAGTGAATTAACCTTGTGTCTGGAGAACGCCCAGATGGGTTATGTGACTCTGCATCAGTAAGAGCATTAAGAATAAGTTCTGGGTGAGTGGTTTTAGGAGAAATCCCCCCAGAGACGTCAGATGCTCACTAGGATCGTCAGCTAGGTGCTGAGCTTTCGGAATCTGTTGGATCCTGGTTTCTGCTGGTCGCTCGATGCCGAGGGGCCTGGGTGCACCAGTAAAGGAAGACAGAGCTTCTTGTTGCGTAAAATCCCTGTCTGGGATCCTCTCTGGATTAGAGCTGCCTCCGGTGTAACCACAAAGTCTTTGTTTCGTCCTCTTCTTCTAGAACCTTCTTGCATGGCTGTGGACAGAGTGCCACAGAAATTCGAGGATTATTTTGACCACCACATGACCATTGCCTCGAGCTCCACAGTTTGTGATTCTCGCTGGTGCGCTTGTCACAGCCCAGAGCATGGCCAGTCATCGTATCGCGACGACCAAGCCTAATAAACCCTACAGGACCACAGGGCCCCAGCCATTTATTGAACCAGCATCACCTACCCTTACGAGTTTTAACGAACAGTCACGGATAAGACACTTTAGTCTTTTAAACCAAGACTGGAGAGTAACAGACTGTCAATCGGGTGACTTCTGTTTATTTTTATCTGTTTGGAACAATTTAAGTGTCCAACAGAATGTTAGAGAGGTGGCGAAAGACACGTACGCCCAGGGATGCTGTCATAATAAAGATTTCAGAAGCTGTATTATCTTCTCTCCCTCTCCACCCAGGTGTGGACAGTGTGCATTTTCTGGAAGTAGCCATGGGAAGCAATTAAAGGATGAAAGTACATGTCCTGTGTTGATGGGCCTCGGGTCCCCGGCCAGAACTCTCGACTGGGGGCTGACAGTGGCCTTGCCTTCAGCATCCCGGCATTTGTGGCTCCCCTGGTCTCTGTTTTGACAGCAGTATAATGAGTAATAGAAAAGTTTCATTGATTCGAGAAAAGAAATGGTCTGTCATTTGACAATTCTCAGAGCACATTCTCATGACAGGCAGCTGGCGCATAGTTGAGAAAAACTCGGTCTGTGTACTGTAGGGGACGGGATCACCCAGAAAGTCATGGGAGGTAACCACAAAAACCCCCTTCCTTTCTTTTTTCTTCTCCTCGTTGAGTCACTGTGCAGGGTTTCTGACGGACACGATTCCAAGACATCCCCCGCCCCGCAGGGCTCCACAGCCCTGTCCTGTGACCGTCACACAATCATTTAACCGGGTTGCTTAGACGTTGCTCATTCCCTTCTCAGCCTTCCTCCAAAGCGAGCTGCGGGCTCCTTCTAGACAGTTCTAAATGTTGATTTGTCCCATGGTGCTCCTGTGCCATGTCTCCTGCTGGCCGATCACCTGTCCCTGAAAAGCAAAGATCAGTCGTGCTTGTGTCCTCTCTCTTTGCTGCGACTTCTCTAAGGTCCGTCCGTGTGGCGCGCCCGGCCTTGCCGGCAGAGTTACTTGTCACACTTGCATCTGAACCTCCCAGAGCTCCGAGTGCTCCTCAGCCCACCAGCAAGCAGAGCCCGGGCGCATGCGCAAGTTCCCGAACCTCAGCACTGCTGACCTCTGCAGAGGACGGTCAGTCTTTCCTGGACGGTCACTGTAGCATGTTTACGGCAGCCCTGGCCTCTGCCCATGGTCTGCCTCTCAAGTTGCGATCACCAGGAACGTCCCAGATGTGGCCAGTGTCCCCCCAAGGGCCGAAATAACCCCCAGTCGAGAACCAGTGGTGCCCAAGGGAGAGCTTTTATGGCGGCTTCTCCCAGGGCCCCAGGATCTCCGCCCCTTCTCTCAGTCCCCAGAGGGAAGCAGTTCTGCGCCAGAGCGGCACACACCCTGCAGCCAGAAACCCGGAGCTGGCAGACATGCCTGGTCCTATACATCAGGTGCCATTCCATGAATTATACCTGTACTTATTTCAAACATACGTTACGGGGAAAAATTGCAGAGATAATCACGATGCGTCCCTTGGCAGGTGAGCTGTTTGCTCTTTTTCCTTTTAGTGTTGTCCTATTAAAACATATAAAGGTTTTTGGATAGTTTTGTAAGCTTATCTAACGATATGGTCTGGAATGGCACCTCTAGGGCCTGAGGGATGAGTCAAATAAGAATCTGGAAGAATATAGGTGTTTGAATAACCATTTAGCTAACAGCAGCTATAACCTTCTTAGTATATAATCTGGAGTAATATAAATTTGGAAAGTTTCACAAAAATGTTAAGAGCCATAGAAGCAATGGTATGTTGGTAGCCACTGCTATGTGAGTCCATACACCTAGGGTTGAAGGAGCGTGTTCTGTGTTGAGCTAATTACTTGGTGGACAAGAGGCTAGACAAACCCTCAACACCAAAGGCGTTTTAAACCTGAGAAGAAGTTTCAAGGGCACAGATGTGCGTGGATCTCTTCTCTGAGAAGCGTCCCTGAAGGGATCGTTTTAATTCGCTTTCACGTGAAGTATCCGCAGCAAACCGAGTTCTCATGATGTGCATAACCTGCGCTCTGGCGCAGCTGAGGTTGTGAGGGAAGGCCCTAGTGCACCGTCGTTTCTCCCTTATGAAATCACAGGGGCGTCCGCTCTGGGCACGGCGCTGGAGCCAAGCGGCGTGGCGCTCTGCCTTTCCCTGGCCCGGCCCTCTCTCCGCAGTCCTCTCTTTTCTGAGCTTTCTAACCCACGATCACAAATGTCCGTCTGCAGCAACTTCGGTGCAGGTCCTTAACCCTTGCTGTCCTTCCCCTCTGACTCAGACCTGCGGAGCCTTCAGGAGGAAGGAAGCCACCCACTGCCACCCTCTCGGAACTGAGAGCGTGTGCCCACATGTGTCTTTCTTTCCGTGTCGGTCTCGGCCGGGCGACCTCATGGTCCAGGGCTGGTGTCAGCAGAGGCCGATGAGCCCCCGGTGGCGGAGCAGAAGGGGTTCTTGGACAGCAGTTTGCGTGTGCGTCCACTTCTGATATGAACACGTGGGTTCTGGCAGCAGGAGGCCGTGTTTCTCTCTCTCCGTGTGGCATTAGGATTCCCTTCATTCCCTGGCCAAGGTTCAAAGGAGCCAAGTCTTTCACTTTAAGGCTTGTGTTTGAGAGCGCTTTCAGAGCTGGATGGGTGTGGCTCCCTCGGCCAAGTAGGAGAAGGCCCAGTGGACTGGCAGGTGACAGCACGTTGTCCTGTTCGGATTTAGGGCCCCAAAGGCTTTCGGGGTCAGCACTTCTGGCGTCTGTGGAGAGTCCTTTGCAAAGGGTCAGAAAGCAACTTGGTGTCTGTGTGCTGCTTCTGCAGACGGGTGTGCTTCCCTTGTAGAAGGACCTTGTTTTCTCTTTCCCCTGATAAGGTTGAGCAGCAACACTGTCAGAGATGTCCGAGGCTGGGTCATCGGAGTTCTAGTCAGACCCAACTTGGCTGCACACGAGGTAATTTGTTTAGATGCTGCTTGGGAAAAAAAATAAACATAAACATCTCTTCTGACACATGAAGCCCTGCTGAGAAGGCTAGATCGCAGCCGGTGCCCCCGGATTTTTAGACTATGATGTGTTGTTGTTTCTAATGTGCATGAGTGTGTACATTAGTGTGCGTTCTTGGAACGCCCCCAGACGCCAGTGATGTTTTTGCTCATAAAGCTGATCATCTGGTGACCAGACTGTCTCGTATTTTAAAAAGCATGAACTCCACAACCGTAAAAAGGAACAGCACCATGGTGCGCCGATTGGTGTCTTCCACGTAGTACCATGTTATGCCTGTTCTAGAAATGCTGAAGAGCCATCACATAATGAGAGGGCGGGCAGGAGTAGAGCGCGCAGAACTGCAGACAGGGCGCCTTAGCCTGGGTTTCGTCTTCACTGCTGGAAAACGTGGTGTGAGTTCACGTCTCACTTGCCTGACGCCACATATCCCCTTGACCTAGGGAAGACCTGTCCTTTCTCAGGGCCTTCTTTGTGGAGGACAGACTGCCTATCACATGTGGGCTGGTCCCGAATTGGTAATGGATTGAGCTGAGCTGCAAGAAATGGTAACCAGCCAATGGATGTAGGTGTTCCCACTCATTTCGATGGTTGCTAATATTATATTAAATGTTTAGCCATCCCATGGAAAGTGGGTTCTTGTCATTAAACTAATTAAACTTAAGAGGGGTGAAATTGACCCAGAGTATGTAGGTGGCTTTTATTTTGGTTTTGGTTTTGGTGTCTGTAGAGTCAGAATTCTCTCGGTCGTGAAATGACAGCAAACTGACTCGACCTGCTTAGAGAAAAGCAAAGGAGTTTTTGCAGCGCGGCTGGAGCCAAGGACTCCAAATGCCATCGGGACCCTGTATCTCTGGTGGGGTCTTGGTCAAGGGTCTCTCGCTGTGACGACCAAAAAGGCCGCTGGCCTCGCCAGACCCCCACGCATCTCAACTTCGGAACCACAAGTGAGAGGCACCCCCTCTCCCAGGATCTGGCAGCAGCGTCTTGAGGGAGCTGTCTGCCTGGCCTGGTTCCCATCACGTGATCATGTCCCACTCACCGTGGCCAGGGAACTGGGGCTGCCCTGGCCAACCTTGGTTTTCATGACAGCTCCTGTGACGGGGGGTGGGGTCAGAGCCACCTGACCCACTCAGAACAGAGTGTCCGCAGGAGTGCGGGGTTCTGTTCCCTGCACAAAGCGGGAAGGATAGACAGATAAGGAGGGGGAAATGGGTGATTAGAACAGCAGTGGCTGCAGTATAAAAATAGAAGGTGGATGACATACATCCAAAAGATATTCCACGAATGTTTAAAATCTATAATACAGAAGGCTCTTTCCTAGAAGATGCCAGAACTGTAAGAAACCGTTTTCATCCCGCAGGAGCTTGCGTCCCGGTGAATTCACCCAGCAAGCATTTCCAGAGCCCCTAACATAACGTATGTTTCTGAACACACACCCAGCCACGCCAGGCACTGTGCCGGTGCCAGCTGTGCAGGGCCCTGAGTAACGCAGGCTCAGTTCCTGTCTCCATGGGGTTTGGGCTCCATGGGGATGTGGGGGATGGGGGGCTTCCCGGGCAGGGCACTGCTCACAGAGAGAAAGCACCCTCCAGTCCAGGCCAGTGTTTCCCAGACACAGCTGTGCGTCCCTGGGCTGCGGCCTCTGAGCCCTCAGCCTTCCCAGGGAGCCTGTGAGTGCAAATCAGGCAGCAGTCTGTCCATCTGAACCACAGGTCCGTGTTCACAAGACCAGGGGCCTGTCGAGATGAGGCGGCTCTGGGCGGCATCAGCACTCAGCCCACAAAGACCCCCGGCCAAACCAACCGTTGTTATGAATAAAGTTTTATTGGGACACAGCCATGCTCATTCACTTACATGATGTTGTCTGGCTACTTTGCCAGTGCCCGGACAAAGCTGGGAATTTGTGACAAAGACCTCGGGGCTACCACGGCTGATGAGTGTGCCATCTGACCACACGTAGGACAGGTGTGCGGAGCCCTCCCTCCCAGGCAGGTGGACTTGTCCCAAGGTCGATGCTATAGGTGTGCAGGCCGCGTGGTCAGCCCAGGCTCCGGACTCCACTGTTGCTGCACGGAACCTCCTGGCCATTATGATATAAACCTTTTCCTTTGTTTTGGAACCACAGCTTGTAGGGCTGGTCCTGCTAAGAAGCCAAAGTCAGGCTGGTGTAGTGCAGCACCGCCTGTGTGCGTGGGGTACCTGGGTGGGGTGCGGAGGCCGGCCCGGTCACACGGGCCCCCTCTGGTTGCTCACCGACCACATCTTCAGGGGCCAGAGGACTCTCCAGAGCACTCTCACCTGTGCAGACAGGGCGTGAGGCGGGCATGTGCTTCCCGTGTGAGTCGTAGAGCGTCCGATCCAGAACAGCACCCACAGTGCGTAACTGATGGCCTCATGCAAACGATCACCCAGAGGTGACACTTGTTGGCTTGTTCACTCAGCCACTTCCGCCTGCTCACCACCTGCCACCTGGGGCAGCATCCCGGTTCTCCCGGCTCTCTCCGCAGTCCCCAGGGACGCTGGGTCGTAAGCATCACCCTTCACCCAGCAGTGTCCCATGGTAACTTAGGGAGGGGGAAAGGAGGGAGGAAGCCATGTTTTCTCCCTCGCATGCACTTTCCGTTAAGGGAGAAAACTTTTCCAGAAAGCTCCCAGCAGACCCACGGACCAGGGTGGGTCGTAGGTGCAGGGCCAGAAGGACCGGAACTGGCTGCTGAGCCAGTGGCTACTTCTGTGGCAAAGACCTCACTGTGGGGGTCTCTTCGGCTCCCGGGGCGACTCCTGAGGGCCCTGAAAAGATGACTTGGTCCCCCCTTTCCCCAAAAAATCTGATTTACTCTGTTTTTCCAAGAACGCATCCACCGCAGAAGGAAGTTCCATCAGCAGCAGAGGAGGGTCCTCAAGGCCATACCCTGGGGTCCCCAGGGCCGCAGCCCAGGGACACCTGCCATGGCCCACAGGTGTGAGACTTTGTTTTGCAAAGGTGTCTCAGAGCCGGGTCAGAGGGGCTGGGGAAGTGCGGGGGAATCAGACCTGGAACAATGTTCCATCGGTCCCGGCAGTGAGTAATATTCCAGTGAGTTTCTTATCTAAAGAGAGAACGGCTCTTCAGTCAAATGGGGTCTGATGCTTCGGCGGCGTTTATGCCCAAAGCACTCTGCTCGCTGACTTCTGTGAGAGAGCGTGTTTATGTTTCTATATTCGTTCAAAAGAGAACGTCTGAAGTCTGTGAAACATAATTTTTCTTGGCCGAAGCACACCTATATTCCACATAGGAATTCCACTATACTTGCTTTTTATAAAATAAAGTTAAAACGTCTGTTGCAGTATTTACCTTAAATATGATTTTAGTTACAATTGAACTGAGGTATTTTTTTCTCCCTCAAATTGTAATTCTTTTGAATAAATGTGGGGAGGGTGGCATAGAACATTAATCTCCATGTCAGAGAGAGAAGGCTTTCTCGGTCCATATAAAAAATTACTCCTGTGATTCTTATAGATTAAATAAAATGCATAAGTCTTGTTAGGTATTAAGGTAAGAAACTTCCAATCCACGTTCCCCACGGTTTTCACTGTATGGCCCACCTGCCTGTCACTCTGCCTCGGTTCTGCTTGCCAACTCTCCACCGTGTTGAATGTGGATACAGGCATGCCTCATTTTAGCATGCCTCACGGATGTGTTTGTTACCACTCGAAGGCCAGCCCCTCCACTAACAAAACGATTATCACTTGCTTTATTGCAATGATCGCTTTATTGCAGAGATTTGGAACCAAACCCCCAGTGTCTCTGAGAACACCAGACTTGCACAAAAGATGGCCAGTTACAGATATCACAGTGGAGGAGCCACTTACCTAAGGACGTTTGAGAGTCCAGCTTGGCCAGGACACATTTAAAAGGAGCCAGTGCAAAAGTTGATACCTAATTCCCCTCCATTCCACCATCTGCAACATTGTGAAATTAAGGGAAAAGGTCTTGAATAGAGACATGTTTTTCCATTCTGTGGTTTGAGGACTGGGTCTTGGGTGGACCTGAGAAATGTTAGGACAGCATTTCTCAGACATGGCCAGTCTGCGGACCGCTGGTGACTTGGGGACCTGGTAGCACTTGAAGCCACTCAAACTCTGCGGACCCTCAGAGAGGACGAGGGGTCTTCGTGGGCCGCTGGCTTCCTGCCTCCACCCAGCCCGACGGGGCTCTGGGAGGGGCTCGTATTTTTAGCTGAAGTTTTTGCTTTGGAGTTCAACGGCAATTTTACTTTCGTTGTCGTCTCAAAGCTGTAATTTCGAGGGAAAGTTTTTAAAAATATCTTCTCTCCACCATAGCAATTATTCTGACTGGAGGGGGACCTTTATTTCTTCTGGTTGAGAAAGAGAGACGAAGAAATGGAGCGTGGAGGGGTTTCCAAGCCCTCAGATTACAGGGCGGGACACCTCAAAACGCAAAGGGAAGATTGTCAGACTTCATCATGTCATCGGAGAGTCACGGAACTCACACACAATTGCCTCTCGGTGGACGTGAGGGAGGGCCGCCAGGGGTACAAGCGGCCGTCCTCAGAAAGGCCAGAATCTGGAATCAATTAACTGAAAACAAATTAACCAACAATTACGGCATGCCTTGTTTATTTTTCTAAAGATCTTGAAGTAAAGCAAAAGTCCTCCCACAGGTAGTAAGCGCTGTGAACCCAGGGGAACACGTTTCAGAGCGGGCGTCCTGCACGCGGGGTAGAGCCCTCGCCGCCATGGCAGAACCATCCGACCAAGACGTTTGGACGTGGTCCTGGGCCATGCCTGGCACCGTCCCATGGGGCACCGGTGAGGGAGCAGCAGGCCCGGACCCTGGTGCTCATTCTCCATGGACTCGTCCGCTGTACCCCTGGACGGGCTCTGTCACTCCTGTTGCAGATGCCACCCGCTCTTCTCCCAGGCGGCCTCTGTGTCACCCACATAGTAGCTAAACCTGCTCTCAATGCCACACACTACAGGTCTCTACCCGGGGCCCACGAACCAGGCTCCATCCTCTAGGTCTTCCATGACAGCCACGGACACCCCTCAGGCCCGTGGACCTTCACCGTTACCTCTCATTTTTGTCCACATAGCTGTTAAGTCCCCAAGTCTTGCTGATTTGCTCTGAGAACAGTTTCTCAGCTCTGTCCCTTGACAGGGACACATCCAGCTCTCCTGTCCAGCTTTGTTCTGCTCTGCCAAGGTACAGCCCATGAATATCATATTATTATTTCCTTGGGCTGGCTTAACAAAGTATCACAAATGGGTATTTTGTGTAAAGTGACAGAAAGTCATCCTTTACAATAAAATTATGGTCCTGGAGGCCAGAAGTCTCATAACAAGCACTTCTGGTTTCCAGTAGGGCTGTGCTCTGTCCAGGGCCCCAGGGAAGAACCCTCCCTTGCCTCGCTCTGCCGCCAGTGGCTGCTGGCAGCCCTTAGTATTTCTCGGCTTCCAGCTGCATCGCCCCAACGGTGCTCCCATCAGCATGTGGCCTCTGCCCTGTGTCTCTATTTCTTCACATGATGTTCTTCTTCGTGGGCCTGTGTCTGCATTTTCCTCTCCTGTACCAACACCAGTCATTGCATCAGGGCCCACCCAACACCAGCTTGCCCAAGGCTTAATTTGATGACATCAGCAAAGACCCTGCTACAAACCAGGTCTCAATCACAGGTGTGGGGAGTTAGGATGTGACCGTGCCTTTTGCAGGGGACACGACCCAACCCAGCACACCCACCACGTGGTCTTTTTCAAACCCCGCTTTTCCCATCATTCTGTTGCTCAGAAATCATCTGGCCTGTGGGAGGAGCTCTGACTGCTTTGGTTGGGTATTCAGACCCTTGGCCAGCATGGCCCCACTGCCTTTCTACACTTACCTCCCACTACCCCCACCCCTGTGCGAGAGCCTTGGGCCCCACCCAGACTGATCCACTTACTGTCTCCAGAGCATTCCTCGTGCTTTTACAGTACCTGTGTCTTTGCCACCTGTACACACACGGCTCTCCCAGGTCCATCTCAAACCACACCCAGGGTATCTTTCTCTGAGTCTTGAAGAGTCCAGCCCACAGGGAATCCCTCTCCCCTCTGACCTTTCTGGACTATTTGCAGCTGATCATCTAGTGGCAGGGGTGTCCAGCCCACTGCCCACGGGCTGCATGCGGCCCAGAATGGCCGTGAATGCAGCCCCACACAAAACCGTGCATTTACTTAAACCCTGTTTTTGCTCATCAGTTTTCATCAGCGTTTGTGTATTTCATGTGTGGCCCAAGACAACTCTTCTTCCAGGGTGGCCCAGAGATGCCGAAAGGTTGGACACCCCTGCTGGAGGTTCACTGATGGTGCTCTTGCTGCACAAAGCTACAGTTGTCAAAAAATTGACAGGGCACCTGGTGCACATGGGCACCATTACATCGCCACAGTGCTCGAAAAGACATAGTGGCCGAGAGAGAGGAACACGGGGCCCCGAGTCTTGCAGACCAGTGAGAGGCGGAGCCAGGAGCCAACGCAGGGTGCTGACTCCACAGTTCTTGCTCTTACCCTCCACACTCTGCTGCTCCTGCAGGTGTTGGTTATTTTTTGATGTCCAGGTTTGGTTTCTATAATTTGAGCATAAACTCTCTGAGCTCTGAGGCTATCCCTGAAATCTCTGGTGATCCAGAAGGTATCTGACCCCGTTTGAGATCGGTGGCCTGGTTACTTATTCATTGCTCAGGCTTCTCAAAGACACGACCACTGGGCTGCCCGAAGACCCGGGCGGGCAGGCGTCCTGCCCAGGCTTGGGTGAGCCTCGCCTCTCTGCAGCCTCAGCAGTCGGTGCCTGTTCCGCCTCCTTTGGGGCTCAGTGGGGACTCTGCATGGAAATGGTGGTCTGCAGAACTTCCTGCAAACAGAATAGGGAATGTTAAGGGGTGTCTCACGGGTGGTAACTTGCCGGTAACTGTGGAAGGCATTGTCCTTCCAGCTGTTGGTGGGTCAGTTGATGATGCTGCGACCAGGAAACCCCAGCCAGGGGCCAGATGTGGCCCTGTCCAGTGCCTGAGTTTGGCATTAGCCATGGCCAGGGAACCTGTTGTTATTACTGGCCATTTTTTGCCCAACAAGCGTCCTTTTGATCCAACCAACACTGCCAATGCCGATGCTCATTAACGGAGCAGACTGTCACTCTCATTTTGGGACCACGTCTGACCTCAGTGAGCTGGAGAGAGAAGGGCATAACTTGCTGTGAGAGCACCCACTCAGTTCTACTCCCAGGGGGTATCACTGACACGCAGGGAAACTCGAGGTTAATTCTTTTTGTTTGCATTTCATTTATAATTAAAAAACATTTGTGTTTCTCTAATTTAATGAAAACTCACTGAAATCTAATATGGAAGCTGGCTTGTTCAGATCCGTCCAGCCCACGGCGAGTGTATGAAATTCACTAGCACACCAGCAGAGGGTCAGGTCACACACGAGACTCCTGGTGCTGGTGCCCTCTGCCCACTGAGCAGGGGGCTGTTGTGGGGGAGGGGCAGCCTCTGCGGTGAGAGGCAAGAGTAGTGTGTGGGCCAGGTTTCAGTGGGCCCTTCTGCCCCCCCCGTGGCTGCCATAGACACGTTGGTGGCACCCCAGCTCATTCCCTGGAAGCCGGAAAGGGCTGCTGATCGATCATGCGTGGAGTCACAGAGGGTCAGCACAAGGTGCCATCCGCACGCACGACCAGATCCGACTGTTGGGGCAATTCTCACACAGTCCACCTCACTGCCTCAGTCAGCGCTGTGTGTCTAGTGGCAGGCGTGAGCAGGGGGCCTTTCCCAGTGTCGCCAGGTCAGCTCACCTCACCGGCATCACCTGGGTCCTTGGAGCCATTTTTTTTCTTACGTGTTCCTGAATTGTCCAGAGAGCATCTCCAAACCAGACCTTTGTGGTTTGAGCCCAGTGGGGTCCTTGGCCCGGGAAGCAGGTGGTTTGACGAGCGAGACCGAGGACTCGCCTGCACAGGCCTGTCTTCCCGCAGCCAGGAAGCACAGCAGGCGGCTGGGGCGCGGGCCGGGCGCCCTGCGGGAGCGCGCCCTCAGAATCCTCAGGCCTTGCCTCCAGCCTCGCTCCCTCACTTTGATATCAGATCCGAGGTAATAAAATGGAACGTAGTTTTGATATATTGGGTAAAGTCATTTCTTCCCCTCCTGAAAAACGTGCTCCTCTTCCCTCGGCACAGCTGGGAGTTTCAAATGTGAATAAATCGCCAGGAATTTGGCAGTAACCATATATTCATAAATACACATGAAATTGGTGGGGCTTAAAGAAAAATAGAATGGAAAGAGCAGATTGTCAGGTTGAAGCCCAGACATACCTTGAGACGAAAAGCGAGTTTGTTTCTAATGGGTTGTGCATTTGCTTTGCAAGGACAGCTGCCAGGCGCAGGGCCCTGACGAGGCCTGGGCAGAGGGGCAGCCCCCATGGCCGGGGGCGGAGCTGCGCTGGGCAGGCCCGGAAACAGAAGCGACGGATTAGCATCCAGCAAAGAGGCCGAGCCTGCCCTGGCCGCACATTTTGCCTCAGCAAACCAGATGGCAAATATTTCACTGCAAGAGCCAGTGAAACCGGAACTTCAGGCCCCTCCCGATGGCTCCCCTTCAGAGCAGCACAGGGGAGGGGGGAGCTCGAGGCCCCCTGGCCTTTCTCCTGGTCCCGTAAATTCCATCATCTGACACTTCATCAGACCTCTCCCCAGATAGTGTGGCTTCTCAGCCATGGCAGGGCTGAGAAGAAACCTCTGAGACGTGTCCGTTGACACCGGACATCATGTGGCATCTGCCGGCAGTGCCTCAACCCTCTCCCATGTCCATCTGCAGGTTGCGTGGTGGGGGCTCGCCAGGGAACCTGCCCACCCATCTGAGATCTGCCCTTGACCCGGCACTCTGGATTTAAAGCCGGCCCTCGCATTCAGGGATATGTGTTTGCATCTTTGCGTTCCTCGTGGATCTGTCTTGTCAAACTTGAACACACGACATGCTGTAGCAGCACGGGGACTCCAAGGTCCCTTCTCCGCCCCTCCCGAAGAGCCCGTGGAGGTGATGTTATCTCACGTCTGGTAGAGACCCGGGGGTCTGCCAGATGCCCACCCTCTTCCTGGGCGCTGGGGCTCGTGAACAGTTTTCCTCTCCGTTAGCACCCTTCCTACGTCCCCTGAGGCAGTCTCACCAGTGCGGCCTCTCTCTGTGGCTCCTGCCATCTCCCTCCTGCCTCCGGGCGTGCAGGCATTCCCACTCGCCTTACTCACCCTATCCGGCTCTTGCCTGTCTGCTCCCCAGAAACTGCCCCCTTTGAGGCATCTGCTCCTTCTCGTGGCCCTAACCTCCACGGGTGAGCCTGCAGAGACACCTGGCAGCTCTGCCATACTTCCTCATTCCCCCGCCCCACCCCCCGCCTGCTCCCAGAGCCGTGTCATTTCATCTCCGGTCCCGACCCTGCAGCTTCTACCTGTCTCTCTTCCTTCTGACTGCAAGGCCACAGCAGCCTGCTCTGACCCAAGATGATGAGTCAGACTTGCCTGTCTGGCTCCCCAGGCGCCCTCTCTGAATTTTCCTCCATCCCTCATCCCCCGCTGAAACTACATGGCCTTCCCTTGTATTCTCAGAAAGAAAAAGAAAAAGGCACCTCTTCCTCTTTGAACCTCAGCCAGCTCTTCATGCTTTGACCTTGTAATTTTTACCTTGAATTGAAATTTTTGTAAAATTAAAATCCTGCCACTTAAAAAAAAAAAGGTTACAAGAAGCAACAGATGCTCTTTACAGACAATGCAGAAAGGGAAGGAGAAGAACCTGAACTCTCTGTAATCTGACCCATCGGCAACCCATCACACCCGAGCCGTCAGTCACAGTGAGCTCCGACTTTTACTGGACACAGCCCTTCCTGAGCACACGCACCTCGTGCAGTGCAGGGATTGGGGCTGATGAGTCACAGTCCCACTGCTCTGTCAGCCACAGTTCTCGTGCACTTCTGTGTCCCACCTCACGTGCCACTTCCACACCGAAAATGCTCAGTCGGTCACGGAGCCGGGGTCGCCAGCCACTCCGTGTGAGCTCCACCGGTCAAACGTGAACGGAGTCGTCACATCAAAGCACACATTTCAGACAGTTAAGCACACGACGCTCATGCCAATGTACAGGGAGCCTCTGCCCCAGGTGGATTCAGCTCATGGAGGAGGGGCCTGCAGGGTGACAAAGTTGACTCGGAGGACAGTAAGGAAGAGGACATGGGTGCTCGCCTGGGGTCAACACTGGTTAATGTCCTCAAGGCAATAAAGCCACCGCTCTAGGGTTCGTCTCTGCTACCCGACAGAAGCCACTCACAGGGTATCAGTCTTACACGTTAATGTGGAACTTGACAGAAGCTGGTCCCCAGTCAATAGCAAATAGTAAATCAGCCCAAATAGCACTCCCT
The DNA here is from genome assembly GCA_004024845.1 of Tonatia bakeri. Lineage (NCBI taxonomy): Eukaryota > Metazoa > Chordata > Mammalia > Chiroptera > Phyllostomidae > Tonatia > Tonatia bakeri. The sequence goes on from PVIA01014329.1 coordinate 15,994, forward strand.
GGAGCAAGGGTCGGTGCCTTTCTCTGCCAAGGGCCAGAGAATAAAGATCTCAGGCTTCCCAGGGCCTGCATGCACTCTGTCCCACATATTCAGCTCTCCCATCGTTGCACAAAAGCAGACTCGGGCGACACATGAAATGGTTTTATTTATGAAAAGCAGGCCTCCAGGGGCAGCGCACTGACCCCTGCCCTGGTTAGCTACACGGACCCTGGTGGGCTCGTCAGGTGGACGCTGCCTTGACTCCGTGCCCCGTTTTAGGTGGTTTTTCTTGACAGTTTCATGGACTCCTATCTTTTCTATACCATTTCCTGGGAGTTTACCATTTGTAAACAGAGTAGTGAAAAGAAAATGCAGATGTTTTTAAGGCTCCGAGAGTATGGAAGATCGGGACAGAGCTGAGACAGATTTCCGAGACCACATTCATGCCACCTGGGCTTCGAGCAGCAAGGAGCTGACTCCCACCTCATGGACGTCGGCCTGGGGGGCGGGTGGCCAGCCGGCAGAGTTTCAGAGGCCGACAGGCCCCGATGTCCCCAGTCAGGTAGATGGAGCTCTGCAGACGTCCGTGCCGTCTGCATTCCGCAGGTGCGTCCACAGCTGCCGTGTGCACAGGTATGATCAGGACCGGAACCAGGGTCCCGTTTTTCTGAAACTCAGTGGGAATGACAGCGTTTCAGCAAAACCCCAGCATCCATCTGGTTGGATGAATGTTGTTCTGTTGGCTGGTGGTCCGGTGTCACCTGTAAACCTGCCTCGGTCGGCTGGAAGCACACGTGCCTACCTAGTGTTATGCTGGTATACATTGGAACAAAATGTGAGTGCAAGTCACCGAGGCCAACACCAGGGGCGTCTTAAAGTCAGAGACTTCCCCGTGGGCGAGGCGTGCTGCGTTGGACCCCACGTGTATCCACCCTCGCACCAGCAACGCTGTGCGCGTCTGTCTGCTCCCCTTGCTCTCCTGTGCCTTCGCTTCGTCTCCGAAAGCTGAGAGCATTCCTCACGGAAAGTCTTCCCAGAGATGGGCTGACAGCTTCCAGAAAGCATTTTTTTTTTTTGAGCTTCTTATTAGGTGTCTGCAGCTGCTGTCAAAAAACACCAGCGCCAAGGACCCTCCCGTGTCTGAAACTGGTCCCCCGGAGTTGGAGTTCGCGGTGACTCACACAGCACTGCCCGTTCATTCGGAGCCGCCTTATCTTTCGTGGCGTCTTCTCCTGATAAGCACACGGAGTGTTTATGGAACGGCGTTCTCCTCCTTCCGCCAGTGTGAACGCTCCAGGAAGGGAAGCGTCGGTTCTAAAAGAGTTCAGGCTGCACGACAGCAGTACCCACCCCTCACCCCCCATTGTCACACCCACCCCTCAACCCTGGTTTCTCACTCCTGGCCTCTCTCCCTGACCAAAGAGATGCCCGTGCCCCGTTGCTGCTCTGTCTTTGGAAGAATCTGTCCCCTTTCCGGGTGTCACAACCGAGTTCTGTTCTGACTGCCGGTTTTATTGTTCACAATCAGTAGACCCAGCAAGTGCGTGTCTCCGATCGGTTTAACCTGGGTCAGGGTTTGGATGGGTCGCTCTTTGTTGCCGTGAGATTCTGCCCACTTTGCAAATTTAGCATGACCTGTCGTCATACCGGTTCCCCAAGTTCATGGTCTCCTGGAGTCATTTACTTAGCTGTGTTGATTGCATATGTTTTGCATTTTTTTAAACAGTAAACCATTACAGTAAAACCTTTGGTAAAGTTTGCCGACTCCTTTGGAAGCCAGTTGGATGGTTTTGCCTCTGGTAGAATCACAAGGCGGAAGCCCACAGCTCCAGAGCGACAAGGTCAATGCTGTTTCAGGAGGCCCAGGCGCCCCCATGCTGAAGTGGGCCCTCAGCACGTCTTACGAAACACCAGGGGCCTCCGCCCTTATGGGAGCTTTTTAAACATCCCATCACCACCTCAGAGCTGAGCAGCCTCTGGTTCCATCAGAAGGATGCTTGTCCCACTCCCCAGGCTGCCCTGGGTGTGAGTGGGGATGACGGCAGAGGGACGAAGCAGCGGACCGGGCACAGCGGGCCACTGCATGCTCATCGACGCAGCATGCGGACGCACACTGGGGAGGCGTCCTCGAAGCACCTTTAACTTGAGCTCGTAAAGTAACTCCAGCAAGAACGTCAACCTCGTGACACTGGCAGGTGGGCAGGGCCTGGCTTATTCCCACCTGATGCCCTGTCTGTGGGCCTCGCGCACAGGCCCCTCCTCCTGCAGGCGGTCTCCTTGGAGTCACCTTGGACTAGCCGAGGCCTGCCTCGGCTACTGTCAGGCAGGAGACCCTCTGGTCCACTGACACGGACCCTCACCGGCTGCAATTTCAGACCAGAGCCGCCTGTGCGCCGACACTGACACCAGCCATTCGCCGAGCCCATGAGACACCCGCGTGTCAGCACTTCGGTTTCCTTGGTTTTCAGAAGGAGCTAGAAGGAAGGTCAGAATCGTTTTCTGAAATGCCCCCAGCAGCAACAAGGCACTTGATGATTTATTTGCGATGTGACATGTGTTTTTTATTTCACTTCTTTCACAGTCGGGGAGAAAAGAAACAGAATGAGAACAGTACACATCTCACGAGACTCTTGCCAAAGAGGGGCCTTTCTCTGGGGACGCCTGTCCTTCGCCGTCACTGTGCTTTAAGACAAGATATAAAGGTTTACCTGTGCAGTAATTCCCTTGATGCAAAATATTTTTAACTGTAAATAGCACCTGAACATAGGAACGAACAAGGCGATTAGTTACGACACCACCCACAGAAGTAACTAAAAGCAGGACAGAGCAAAGCTGCCGTGACAGGAAGGTGGGGCTCCGCAGGAAGACCGCACAGGGTGGGGCACCGGGGACAGATGTGCTTACATCTGGGACTGGGAGGCCTTGGAAGAGCCTCACTGAACCTCAGTTCCCCCATCTATACGACAAAGCTGCCAGTGCCTGGACCTCACGCGTAAGATGAAAGGAAATCATGCGTGGACGAAAGTGTGTTCTGTTGTCCCATCAAAGCAGGACGTTCATTGAGCAGGACCCCACCGGTGCTAAGAGTCAGAGGGATGGTCCCTGGGGGTCCACATGCCTCTGTTCACTCAACTGCCCTGCTGGCCACGTCCCTTACACTCTCCCACGGACAGGGCACTGGGGCACTGCTCCCCACCCACAGGCTCTCCTGTATTCGGTCCCGGCTGAGTTCCTCCAAGGAAGTGGTTACTGAGTGCGGTCACAGACTCCTGCTGTCCCCAGGGCATTGCAGGGAGGAGACCCTGGGGCCGCACACTGCCCGCCGAGCAGTGGGGACAGGGAAGGGAAAGGAGGGTGTAGAGGTGAATTCCTGGTGGGACCCCGACTGGCTCCTGTGGACCCTGGGAGAGCAGGGCTCAGCAGCACTCTCTGTCTCTCTCTCTCTCTCTCTCTCCATCCCCTGCCCCCCACTGGTGGGGCCCAAGCAGGCAGCATTCCGACAGAGGTCAGGGACTCGCAATTACCATGCACGTCTAGACAGAACTTTTAAACAAAGCATCATCCACCTAGAATTACAAGGGACGTTGACAGTCCCCTCGTCCCTCCCCAGGCTAATCTCCGGCTATCTTGAAAACATTCTCTCCGAGGGTCCGCTCATCCGGAGCCAGGGAGCACACTGTCCCTGGGCATGTGGCCCTGTTTCAGGAGACGGGAGCCATGCCGATTAAACGAGCCCTTCCACCGAGTGGGCTGGGCGGGGCCATTCCCGCCTGTGTTGCTCGGTCTGCCCTTCGTTACTCAGAGCCTCTCCCTCGCCTTCATCACTGCCCCGCGGGAGGGTGTGGCTGGTCCTCCTGCCAAGCTGGATGCTGTCCCTCCGTGGGCGGGGCTCCCGTGCATCCCTCCTGTCTGGTGGGAGGCTCTCACCATAACTCCCCTAACAGGGCTCACATTAAACACGTAGTAGACCCCATTTTGGTCCATTATAAAAATTACTTCTCCCCTGCTCTACAATAAGCAGATGTGACTAGAACCTAGATGTTCCACAACCCTTGACCCTTGCCTGCCAAGTGGGAACACGGTGCTCAGAAAAGGAGTCTCCTGTCAGCTCCTCTACGATACCAGCATCGTTTCCCTCAGACCACAGGGCACAGCCCTGCCTCCCAGCCAGGGCTTCCAGGCCAGAAAGCCCACGGGGAAGTTCAGATGCTTTCCGTTGTGCACCGTTGTTTCAGAAATGAAAACATGTTTGAGAACTACGATGCAGCCTGTCGCTGCATCTTCATGGACATCAGAGTAAAAGAGACTCCGATGACCCACATAACAGGCGAGCCTACTGCCCCATGGCATCCCCACGCCGTTCCCTGCAGGTGGGAGTGAGGACGAAGCTTTGCTGAGTTAAATGCAGACCACAGTGTCCGGCAGTCCCAGGGAGACAGAAGGGCCAGGAAGGGGGAACCCAGCCCACGCATTTGTCTCCAAATCCTGCAGAATGTGCCCCTGGACCAGCAGCTGCCACATGGAGTGGTGTTGGCCGCTGACACTGAGTGTTTTGATCCTCGCGGGTTACACAGAAGGATGACAGGATGATGGCGTCTTGCTGTGTCTGCTGCCCATGTGCAGAGGGCACCAAAGGTGGCTGGGTGGGGCGTGAACTCTGTTCTTCCCGGCTGGGTCTTCCGCGCTTCCTGCCCACTGTGCTGCCCAGGCTGCTGTTTTCTGTGCGGCACAGTTCTCAACAAATGTCCAGGAGGCAACATGGATGGGCGATGGCCAACAGCAAGGTCACTGAGTATTTTAATTTTTCTTTTATATCTTCACTTGAGGACACTTTTTTTTCATTGCTTTTAGAGAAAGGGGAGGGGAAAGAGGAAGTGAGAGAGAAAAAAATGATGTGAGAGAGAAAAAAAATTGGCGTGAAAGAGAAACATCCATCCGTTGCCTTCCACATGCGCCCTGACTGGGGATTGCACATGCCCAGAACGGGGCTGAACCCACAGCCTAGGTACATGCCCTGCCCGGGAAGAGCACCCACAATCTTTTGGTTATGGGATGGTTCTCTGACCTACCGAGCTACACTGGCCAGGGAAAAAGGTCACTGAGTTTCAAAGGTGCCCCAATACTACACTTCTGACAAAACCATAGGCTGTAAAATTGAATTCTAGGGCTGAAGCCTTCCATCCTACTCTACAGAAAATGCCATTTCGGTTTCTGAAACATGATACAACATTTGTCACCGCTTCCTAAAAACTGGAATGCTTGAGTCTAAATACATCATTTTGGAAGACCAGTATAACCATGAATGTTTAGGCCTGCACTCTGAGCAGTATTGATAAGCTCTGGGACACATTTAAAAATGTGCAGGCACTTTTATGGAACACTCAGGAGCCCGTGGGCTTTCTGCAGAGAATCCCTTCGTTAGCGAGGGAAAATAAGAAAGCCTTGGCGTGGCTGACTTGGGATCACCAAAAAGCGGCCGATGCAACAAAGCAGAGCTAAATGCACTGAAACACAGCTGAGCAGTTGGCGCCGACCCGATGGTCCAGTGCCGTATTCTCCGGACTGAGTGGGCGCTGGGGAGGGGGGACCGATGCGTCTCAGCAGGGGCGGAAATGTGTGCCGTTGGTGGGACAGAGCTCTGGTCTCACCACAGATTCGGTAGGACTGGCTCCAGTTGCCTTGGCTCATGAGTGCAGGTATCAAATAGAAATGTTATCCTCTTTTTGGAGGAAAGCAAGCGCAAGAGAAGGAGAGCCCTCACGTAAGGGAAGGACCCCCGCTAACTCGAGGTGCGGGTGCAGGAAGGGCCCTGTGACGCCCGGGGCGTGCGCGAGAGGCACGAGGCACCCCAGCAGATTCTTGAGTGGTCGCTGTCAATTGGCAAACGTCTCTGTGTTTCAGTTTCAGAATAGCCTATCAGTTATGCACCTTGCCATCTGTCCATCCATTCGTTAAACTTTCGAGGGATGCTGATGGGTAGGTTCTGGCAGACAACTCTTGCTTCCGCCTTCAAGGGGCTGGAGGGAGGAGGCCACCATGCTATTGCCTTTGCTGTTCCCTTGGCACTCCGGAGAGGGTGCGGGACCAGGGGAGACGGCCAGGAGGTGTTTGAAAAGGTTAGTACGGACACACGCCCTAAAAGTCAGAGTATGGGCATATGGTTAAATGTAGGGAATGTCACTTCCTTGCCAGATTTGTTTCCTCAAAGCTTATGCTTTGCCTTTTTTCACCTCAAAAGCTGCTCTGCTAGGGAAGGCGTGCGCAGCCAGGGGGTCCTCCTGGGGCTGGGTGAGGTGTTTGACAATGTAAAGCCAAATCAAAAGCACAGTAAGATGTCACTTCACACCTGTTAGGCCAGCTGTCATCAAAAAGACAAGTGATAACAGATGCTGGGGAGGGGACAAGGAAAAGGGACCCTCCTGTGCTTTCCTGGTGGGAATGCTAACCAGTGAAGCCACTGTGGAAAACAGAAAACCTCAGGAAGTTAACAATAGAATCACCACCGGATCCCACAGTCCTACTTCTGGGTATTTACCCGGAGGAAATGGGCCAATGGCTGAAAAGGTGTCTGCCCTCCTGCATGTGTGGCGGCCTATTGCACAGCAGCCTCAGGGTGGCAACACCCCTAAGTCAGCGCATGGGCGGGCCAAGATTTCCGTGTGGAAATCGGTAAATGCACACGGTGTAGAGTACCACTTAGCCTTTGGAAAGAAGGGGTTCCTGTCATCTGCAGCAACACGGACGGACCTGGAGGGTGTGTTGGTAAGTGAAATAAGGCAGAGAGAGAGAAATACTGTCTCTCTCATACAGTGTCATTATATGTGGAATTTTCTGTAAAGCTCAAATTTGTAGAAATAGAAGAAAAGTGGTTGCCGCAGGCTGGGGATGAGAGAAGGAGGGAGAGGCTGAAGAAAGGGCACACACTTTCAGCCGTAAGGTGAGCAAGGGCTGAGGACCTCACGTACAGCAGGGTGGCGACACTTGTGTAACTGGCGACCGGATGGCATCGGTGAAATTGCTGAGTGTAGAACTTAAGGAAAGGATAGACGTGTGAGGGGAAGGGTGAGTTCAGGGGCTCCCTGTGGGGGTCCTTTCATAGGGGATGCGTCTACCCAGTCCGCACACTGCACCTCTGAGTGTCTCACACTTCTGTCAGTTGTACCCCTGGCAGAGCTGAAGAGAACGGGAAGCCCTGATTGCACACGGTGATGTTCTCGCTCAGGGGACATGGGGATTGAGGGTCGGAAGCGCTGGGTGGAAGGCTGAGCCCCGAGGCTGTGACGTTAGACTGGGGAGTCATCCTCGTGGGCAGGACCCTGCTGTGGCTCCATCAGGTCACCGCGACAGGCTGTGTGGTTGTGTGTGTCTGTCTCTGCAGGCGGTCTTTACTTTGACCGCCCCCCACCCCTGTCAGTTTGCCTCAAGCCTGAGCTCTGTAGACCCTCCCTTGGGTGCTCGCTCCCTCTCTCGGGTGATCAGTTGACAACTCCTTTGGGATTTTAAACTTCCCCCAGGCAGAATCTAATACCTCCGCTCTTTTACATCATTTCTGCCTGCCCCACCCCACACAAAGGGTACTTTGAAAAGACCAGTAATTCAATAAATATTAACTAAACGAACGTTTAGTAGAACAGTTAGCAGTGAACAGTTTTCTTCAGCTAGGTAAGTCTAGGTTGCATGTTCAAGTCCTTGCACCTGCCGCACAACAGATGGCTCTTTGGTCAGACGTCCGTTGCGTCCCAGACACTGCAGAGAAGCGCTCTGTGCTGCAGTATGAACCTGAACCTGAGCATCAGTGTCTGATTGGCTCGCGTCCTTCCCCTCCAAGTTTCCGTGTGTTTGAAGTGGAAATGCCCCTGCCCAGCCCTGTTGGAGGAAGCTCACCAGCTGGCGGGCAGATGGGTGTGTGCCAACACGCCGCATGCCACCCTCGTCATCACCTCCACAGGATGAGCAGAAGTGTCAGCATGGCGTGAGGCCAAACTTCAGTCTTGATTTGCTTTCCCGGTGAAGGGCCTCTAATGCCTTCAGGAGGTTTGGATGGCACTGCTGCTCCAAGCAGCATCCCCATGTAGCCATAGAGGGAATTCGCTGACCAAGTGACGCAGCTAAGGGCAGCAGATGCGGTCAGAGCTCCCAGTGGGTCTCGGCTCCCTCCCAGGCCGGAGAGGTGCCTGTGACATCTTGTGGAACTCCCAGGGCTGCTCAGGGCCTCATGGCTTCCAGCTGCCCAGGCTTCTGGCCGAGACCCGGGCGCATTAGTACAATGCTAGCTAAGGCCGGCGCAAAGCTGCAGGCTTCACCCAGTAAGACGCGGAGGTGAGCCCCACAGCCTGACTCTTCTCCGGGTTCTCCCCTTTCTTCTTCGATTTGTTTGTCGCGTTTGTCTTTCACTCCCCCAGCATGACGCAGGCACTTATGTGAAGTTTCTTCGGTGGTGTGGGTGAGTGAGTGGATGGAAGGGAGGGAGGGAAGAAGGAAGGAAGGCAGGGAGGGAAGGAGGGAGGAGGAAGGGAGAAAGGGAGGAAGGGAGGAAGGGAGGAAGGGAGGAAGGGAGGAAGGGAGGAAGGGAGGAAGGAAGGAAGGAAGGAAGGAAGGATGGAAGGATGGGAGGGTATATACACAAATACACTTACTGATAAAATAGTAGGACACGGGTGCCCTGTGATGTAAATCACTGTAACTCTTGGAATTATCTTTTTTTTTAAAGATTTATTTATTTATTTATTTTTAGAGAGAGAAGGGAGGGAGAAAGAGAGAGAGACAGAAACATCAATGTGCGGTTGCTGGGGGACATGGCCTGCAACCTAGGCATGTGCCCTGACTGGGAATCGAACCTGCGATGCCTGGTTCGCAGCCCGCACTCAATCCACTGAGCTACACCCGCCAGGGCAGAATTATCTTGAGGAATTAGTAAAATCCTGGCCCAAATCCCAGCATAATACAATCTGCTTTTAAATTCATCAGGCACTTTATTAATTCTTAGGTTGCTAAGCTAATAAAGCGTTACCTGTGAAACAGTATCCACTGTTTAAGGTATCAGGCTAAGAGAAGAACCTAAAATTTCCTCATTTGAAATGCGGTTGTACTTACTCCTCTTCCAGAATGCTTTTGGCCAGTGGTCCAATACTCCAGGTGCACGCAGTGTGACCACAGTAAGGATGGCCCTCTCTCCAGACGCACACTGCCGCACTGGGGGACAGAAGCCAACAAAGTCACAGGCTTATTGGTCACCACCCTCCTTTCTAAGAAGCCTCTTTGGATGTCATAAAGGTTTATAATTGAATAGGAGAAAGGATCAATAACTTCTAATGCAAAAGCAAATTGCAACTTCATAAATATTTATACGAGGGAAATGAGGCACTTTGCGACTTGGTCTCAATCCTTTTAGACCAGGTGCAGGACAGACAGATAGTGGGGCTTACATTTTTTGAGAAAAGAGAATAATTAATTATATTGCTATGATTTGCATGTCGGTGTCCCCCCAAAATGTGTATGTTTAAATCCTAACCCTTCAAGGTGGTGGTATTAGGAGAGGCCTTTGGGGGGTGAGTAGGTCATGGGAGTGGAGACCTCATGAATGGGATTAGTGCCCTCATAGGAGGGGCCCCAGAGAGCTCCCTCACCACTCTGCCCAGTGAGGACACAGTGAGAGGGGGCTGCTATTTGCAGGGAGGGGCCCTCACCTGGCCATGTCAGCCTCCTGGTCTTGGAAACTCGGCCTCCGGAATTGTGACCGCCCCAGTGCCGCTGTCGGTGCGCTGCCCCATCTGCTGTGTTTTGTACAGCAGCCCGAAGAGACCAAGGAAGACGTGTTGTAGACATTATCCAGCTTACCTGTCACACGTCGATTTCCCACTTCCTGTCTGTTTTGTAGTCCAGGGCCTCACCTTTGCCTTCTCCTGAGTGTGGTGACCAGCCCTATGTCTCAGCCGCCCACAGTCACCCACACACACCCACAAGCGTCCCACCGATGGTGTGATGCCCAAGGTGGGTTGTCAATGTGTTTTCCCAGAGTCCCGGAGCCTGGTTCTTGAATGCAGAACACTGCGAAAGGTTTTCCTGACCACACACCTGGCTGTAGCCTCAACCTTGAACCCCAGAGTCAGGAAGCTCAGACTCTCGGCTTTGTGCAGCTGCTTCCTGGACGTAGGACCTTTAGGACATTCTCTGCCTTTCCCAGCATTGGCCTTTACACGGAAATTAGAATAACAACGGGGCCCGGCCTTGTTGTAAGGACTAGAAAACACTTTGCATAGCACCGGGGACAGGGAATCATCCCAAATAACTTCCATTATTTATACTGATATTGTCGGTATTCTTTGGAAAGATATTAGATGGACCTTAGAGCCTAAAGAATATTTCTATTTGAAGAATAACTTCTACCCATGGGTTTTAACATTTTGTAAAAGAACATCTCTGAACACCGAGAAGAGTTATCGGTGTCCAGTTGTCACATTTCAGAATCCTTTCTTTTTTTTAAAGGCTTAATTTTCTTTTTCTTTCTTTCTTTTTTTTTAGATTTTATTTATCTATTTTTAGAGAGGAGAAGATAGAGAGAAAGAGAGGGAGATAAACATCAATGTGTGGTTGCCTCTCGCACGCCCCCTGCTGGGGACCTGGCCCTCAACCCAGGCACATGCCCTGACTGGGAATCGAACCAGCGATCCTTTGGTTCAGAGGCCGGCACTCAGTCTACTGAGCCACTCCAGCCAGGGCCTGGAAGCCTTTCTGAAGCTCTCGCCTCTATGGCACCTGTTCCGGATAATGACTCCAGCCTTGCTTTGTCCTCTGCCATAAGCTGCCAGCCCAGCACCCATGACACTTTATTTGTACTCGACATCAAGGCCATCCCACTAGACTAGATGCTCCCCTTGAGCACGTGGTCCCCATCTAACTCATCTTTGTGTCCCCAGCACCCAGCCTGGCTTTTGTCGTTACTCAGTGTTTATAAAATCAGTTCATATGCGACACTGCACGTAGTCAAAAGACAGAAAGACTACATATGACTGTTTTAGCACTCCAAAGGTGCAACCTATTTTTCCCCCACATAGTCAAACATTCCTAAATTGCTTCAGCTTCCTCTCTGATTGGTTTGGGGGAAGTTCTTTACATGTTTGTTTGCTTTAACGTGGGTCACCATACGTACTTATACCACATCTTTATTACGTAAGCTGTACGTGCACAACGTTGTAATCCAACATCAGTCTACGACCACCTCCAAGAGCCTGTCGCCCATCCCCTGCCACTGACGGTCCAGCCCTTTTGCTCCTCCCCCATCCCCTTTCCCTTTGGCAGTCACCGATCTGTTCACTGTATCAACGGGTTTGTTTTTGTTTTGTTTGTTTTCTGCTCATTTGTTTCCTTTTTGGATCCCACATGTGAGTGCATTACCCAGTACTGTCTTTCTCCATTGGCATCCCTTAGCGCCCTCAGGGTTCATCCATGTTATCCCAGATGGCGAGACCTGAAACATGAAACCCCTAGAAAACATAGGTGGTAATACCTTAGTGCTGGTTTTTGTGGAACTGGCTTCAGAGGCCAGGGAAACAGAAGCAAAAATAAACGAGTGGGGCTACATTGAACTGAAAAGC
>PVIA01014330.1:0-27576 GCA_004024845.1 Tonatia bakeri
GGTTGAATAGCCTTTTCCTATCACATGCATCTTGATAAGCAGACAGAGGTGTCTGGCTATGGAAAAAAGAGCAGAGTGAATCAAGTACCCAGAAGGAAGAAGATAGAACAGATTACCTTAGTGTCCCCATGGAGACAGGGGAACAACTTCAGGTTCTGACTTGTTTGGACTTGTGCCACCAGGATGTATTTCCTACAGCAAGGTCCTTTGACTTGGGCTGGACTGAGTGAGCCAAAGGGCATCTTAAATGAGCCGAAGCTCACAGCACTATAGGGGGTGGGAGGGGAGTAGCGCTGGCCCTGTGAACAGGTGTGTGGGGCCAGGAGGTTGGGCACTGACCTGTCACCCTTGCAATTTGGTTCCATTCATCTCAACAAACATTCTGTAGGACCTCCTACATGGGCCTTCTGGCATTCTCTCACCCCTGCCCTGGGCACAGAAGCTCTCTTCACTGCCCAGCATAGAGGCACAGTGTGTGACTGAGGACCATTTTTAAAAAATCTTTGTTATAGACATGGTTTTTATGACCTTGGCCTCATTCATTCCAGTTTCCAGCTCCTGCCACTCTTATTTTCCCTAAAAAGCTCTGGGAATGTTACCTGGTAGAAGCTTCCTGAGCAATGAATCAGCACACTGTAAGCAGTCCCTCTGTGAATTCCAGGAAGCTGTTCTTTCAATCACTCTGCTGGTACTCCATATGACACTGCCTCAGGAGGGTTTGGAAGCTGCTTTTTAATCTTGAATGATTTTCTTTTCATATACATATGTATATACATATATCATATATATATCATATACATGTATATACATATATATGTCTTATCCTCACAGTTATAAACTCCTTGAGAGTAAAGACTATATGCTGTTCTTTTTTTTAAGCCTCAATATATAATCATTATGATGAGTGAATAAGTCCTTCATAAACAAATGACAACAGAGTGCCCTTGGTGTTCATCAGCTGGTCAGAACACATAGAGATGAAGACATCTCTACACTCCAGCCGGCCCATTCTTTTGCTCTGAGTCCCTCCTGTTCTGCAGCCCAGAGCAGGATTGAACTTCAAGGTCAGTTTCTCAGCACAGGAAGAGAGACTTTAGGGATCAAAAAGACTAATCCATATCTCAGAGGACAAAATGAAGTCGCCAGAAATTTCACCCTCTCCACATTATCTGACTAGTGAGTGACATTTCCCTTTCTACTGGCCCCTGTGGCCTTTATCACATGGGTGTCTCCCTTTTGGTTTATGATGAAGAGGTGGAAGCTAGTTTGATGATTACCTTCCTCTACTTCTTTAAGAAGCTGTGGGGAGCCTGGATTCTGATATGTTTCCTTCCCCTGCATTCAGATGTTAATTAGCCTGGCGCACTTCATCTTGGCCTCACTCCTGCTCACAGAGTCCAGTCAGGTACTGACCTGAAGTAACTGGCACAGGACATCTCAAGACTTTTCAGATTTAAACTCCTTTTATCCATATCTCGCCTCATCATGCCCTCCAAGAAAACAGCTCCAGGATTCATAATACAAGGTGAGCTTGCTTGTATGTATATATGTCTTACTGTAGCTTCCAGCCTTACCTTATAAGAGTGTTCTGGTCCCCTTACTAACAACCATTCACATACCACACCTGAAAACTCTGCTCCTCGGGGAGGAGTTCACAGACCTACTCGCTCTACCCAAATCCAACTTCAGACAAGGCACATTATGCAAAGCAGGTACAAGATAGACAGTTTGGCAGGAGTTCAGTTACCTCAGTTCATGGAAACTCTTGCCAGCATCTACACAGAGGAAGTAGTGTGTTAATTAATGGGAAATTTGTGCCACGTTTCATATCAAAGCCTCTCTCAGGAAACAGGACTCTGAAGACAGTCACAGTATGAGGTGCCTTGGGGGTGTTTGTGAAGGAAGAGGTGGCCCTGCCTTTGCTCCAGAGAATCACACAATCTCTCTGTCCCTCCTCCGCACACTGAGACACTTTCCTCTTCATTGTATCCCTCAGTATCGGAAATGAGTCCTTGTCAGAGTATTCAGCACCAGCGGAACCCACCTCTGCAGTGATGCATAGGCAACAGTCACAATTCCTTTGGCTGCAAACACAGGCTCTAAATACACTGATCCGAGACCTGGGCTTCTCGCCTCCCCCTGCCCACTCCCAGAAGGGTGTTTCTCCTCTATTAGCTTCCCCTCCAGTAGCCCCCACAGAGCTGTGATTTCTCTGTGAACAGCCAACCAGATCTTTGGGCCTGATCACAATGAATGTCAGTTGCTGCTTCACATGTCTGTCTCTCCCACAGAACTGTGTGTTCCCTTAGGACACAGCCTGGCCATATTCATTGGTGTATATTGTGGGCTGATTAAACATGTTGAATAAATGAATGGAAGAATTAGTGACTGAACTTTCAGATAGGCTCTGATAAACTCAGATTAAAGTGAAAATTATCACGGGGCCAAGTGATACTATTTCAGAATACATTTGCATTCTAAAAACCTTTCACCCACCTAGTGAAAGGAAAGAGAATTTTAAGCACCTAGTAGTTGGGAGGAAGAGAAGTTTGGGGAAAATCCAGCAGCACGTCAAGGGCAAAAAAAGAATGAGGGGAGCCCTCAACACATTATTTGTAGAAAATATAAAAGCAATGACAAATCTGACCAAAATCAGTTTAGTTTTATTATCACTTTTATTATAAAATTGCATCAGCAATGTAAATGTCATTGATAAAATACCCTTCCCCCAGAAAAAATCTTTAATTGGTCTAAGTTTCAGGCAATTGCTGCAGTTTATGGTTGGTATTAATAATGTGTGTTTAATGATCATATTTTTATAACTTATCCTGAGCCAGGACTCTGGAGCTGGGAGTCAGAGCAACAGCTTCTCCTAGCATGGTCCTCCCTTATTCCAAGCCTGACTTGTAAGGCAGTGATTCCATGCTAGGAGCACCTAAGAACACTTCAGTCTACTGTCCCACCCTTGCCCCATCTACCAAGTGCTCAACTCCTAAAGTGGGGGATCCCACTCACAGTAAAAGGGTGCCATTATTCCCACTCCCAGCTCCAGAGCCCTGGCTCATAGATTTTGTCTGGGAGGACAAACAGATCATTAAACAGTGATCACACAAACTCTTCCTTCAAGGGAACCTGAAGTAGTTGGATTTTTCTATAGAGCAATTTATGTCTCTAGGATACTGTGAAAAACAATAGAGCAATCAATCAGCCAGCAATAGTAGAGTCCAACAGCTGGGAGTGGTCAGGGAAAAAGAAGACTAAAGCCCTACTCAACCATCCCACCGTGACTGTGGGCACACCCAAAGCTGTGCTTCCCTGAGGAGCAACATCAGAAGTTTAATACTGTGTATGTGTTTTGGGGGATGGGGAAGTGGGGAGGTGGAGGGAAAAGAAGGGAAGTGAAACTTCTAGAATAATACAAACAGTCACTAAAAAACTAAATAAACAAATAATAATAACAAACCTTGGGGTGGGAGAGAGGGAAATGATGTCCAGTTTTGGACAAAAAATTAAAATATATGCAAAAAAATAGGAAAGTATGACCCATATACTGGACAGATGATGCAAAGAGCCTGTGAGAGCAAATAGATGGTAGAATTGACAGAAAAAGACTTTAAAGTAACCGTAATAAATCTGCTCAAAGAATGAAAGCCAACCATAATCAAAGAAATAATGAAAGGTATGATGACAATGTCCAAATAAAATATACCAAAAGAAACATCAAATAAATTAATATAGGAATGAATGAATATAGACTTTTTGTAGCAGATTCACCTCTAATGTTTGCAGAGATCAAGATAAAAGTAAAAACAGAGGCCCGTCTACCATATGACTAAATATTTTAAAATTTTAAATCAGGTTTTCTGACATCAACCATCAAAGAGTCATGCTGGAAGAAGCAACAATCTCTCCTCCTCTTCTCCCTCATCCTCTTGGGAGCCACAGTAAAACAACCATGCCTGAGTGTACCTCCGTTCATGTTAGCCAGGCTGGCGTCCAGGTTGGCAATGCCACTGGGAGCTCTACAGCCTACAGCACAGCAACCAGCCTGATAGGGAAATGCCAAGTGACAAGACCATTGAGGTGGTGATGACTCCTTCATACCTTCTTCAGTGAGACAGACACTGGCAAGCCTATACCCAGGGTGGTGTTTATAGACCTGGAACCTACTGTCATTGATTAAGTTCACACTGCTCTTACACCCTGAGCAGCTCACCACAGGCAAGAAAGATTCTGCCAATAACTATGTCCATGGACACTACAACATTGGCAAGGAGATCATTGGCCTCATTTTGGAGTGAATTCAGAAATCAGCCAACCAGTGCACAGGTCTTCAGGGCTTCTTGGTTTTCCACAGCTCTGGTGGGGGACCTGATTCTGGGTTCACCTCTGTGCTGATGGCACATCAGTCAGTATAGCAAGAATTCCATGCTCGAGTTCTCCATTTACCCAACCCCTTTCCACAGCTGTAGCTGAACCCTACCATTGCCACCCTCATCACCCTGGAGAACTCTGATTATGCCTTCATGGTTGCTGATGAGGCCAGCTACAACATCTGTCACAGAAACCTCAAGACTGAACACCCAACCTATACTAACCTTAACTGCCTTATTAGCCAGACTGTATCCTCCACCACTGCTTCCTTCAGGTTTGATGGAGCCCTGAATGTTGATCTGACTAAATTCCATACCAACATGGTACTCTATTCCTGCATCCACTTCCCTCTGACCACATATGCCCCTGTCATCTCTGCTGAGAAAGCCTACCATGAACAGGTTACTGTAGCAGAGATCACCACTGTATGCTTTGAGCTAGCCAACAAGATTGGGAAATGTGACCCCTACCATAGTATATATACATGGTTTGCTGCCCGTTGTACCGTGGTGATGTGGTTCCTAAAGATATCAGTGTTGCCATTGCCACTATCAAGACCAAGTATACCAACCAGTTTGTGGACTGGTGTCCCGCTGGCTTCAAAATTAGTACTAATACCAACCTTGTACTGTGGTACCTTGTGGAGACCTGGCCAAAGCACAGCAAGCTGTGTGCATGCTGAGCAACACCACAGCTACTGCTGAGGCCGGGGCTCATCTGGACCACAGTTTGACCAATATGCCTTTGTCCGCTGGTATGTCAACAAGGCATGGAGGAAGGAGACTTTTCTGAGGCCTGTGAGAACATGGCTGCCTTTAACAAAGGATTATGAGGAAGTTGGTGTGGATTCTGTTGAAGGAGAGGAATACTAAAGGTAAAATGTCACAAAGGTACTGCTTTTACAGGGAAATTTATTCTGTTTTAAACATTAAAAAATTGAGGTCTGGTCAGTTAATTTGTAGGTAGTGGTGTATACTCTCATATAAGGTTACTGGCCTGTGCTTTAAAATACAACACTTTGTTATAGACCCAACCGGCCCATTTCTCTGATGGGTTAACAAACTGTTTTTAAATGTGCTATCCTCACTTTTTGAAAAATGTACCTGATAATAACTTAGATATTTGAGGTATAACTGTGAACAACACAGCTCACCAAATCCCAGCTCTATCTCCCAACCTTCCAAAGAAAGGCAGCAAGAGCTGCTTTTGAAGGTGGGCCTAGAGCCATGAGAGGAGGGACCTCTGGGTTTAAAGCACCCCAGAGCAGGCTGTAGATGAAAATATCAGTTCTGAAGCTTAAGCAGGTCTCTGCAAGATCAAGAAGGCTGTTAAAACACTGGTCACACCCTCAAAGTTTTTGACTCAGTAGTTCTGAGTTAGGGTCCAAGAATTTGCATTTCTAACAAATTCCTAGGTGCTATGATACAGATGTTTTGGAAAGCACATTCTGAGAATGACTAATCTAGGGAGGACCACAGGCTCTGAATGGGCACAGCTCCATTGCCTTTGGGGAGGGCTTCAGCTGAAGGAGAGCTGGAGCAGAGTCTTCTTAAGCACAGGACCCTCTTGTACAGGGCCACTTGGCAGCAGCAGAATGTATACCAGACAGCCTAGGAGAGTACAGAAGATAATGCATAAGGGGACACCAGCACTTCTGAATGTAGCATTCTTCAATCATTTGACCAGGACACATACTCCCTAGCAACAGACCAGCCAATGTACTCCAAGTCCAAGTGCCAGGGGGCACAAAGATGCTCTCATTCCATCAACAGTCATGGGATGGCACAGCAGCAGGGTCAACTGAGGTTCCATGGAGGACAGGGGTTACTTTGTTCACTCTGAAAATGCTAACTAAAGTCATTTAAGCACAGAAACTTTTTCTGGCCTATCATCTATTAACATCACGTGCAAGTATTTTGGGAAGCACAATCATGCCCTGTTTTAACAGGAAGTTCAACAACCTCACTCATTAAACTATGAAAAAGGTAATCAAGTGATCAAGTAGAAGATTTATTTTTTTCAAGAGTTGTCAAAGGACTAAGTTGTGAACAGCAAAAGACTAGAAACAAGATGACATGGTTAAATCAGTGTCCATTGTCTTCACCTAAAGAGGCAGAGGAGTAGTTCTATAGGCATTCAAACAAACTCCCACCTGGCTAACTGCATTTTTGTCCAACAAATTGATTTTATGATATAATATACAGCTATAGTCTTACTTTACATTGGACACATCAGAGCTGGAGTAAGCTACTTCAACAAATAAAATAAAAGTCCAGCCCTGGCTGTGTGGCTTGGTTGGTTGAGTGTCATTCCATATACTGAAGGGCTGCAGGTTCAATCCCTGGTCAGGGCATATACCTAGGCTGTAGTTTCGATCCCCCGTTGAGGCATACATGAAAGGCAGCCAATCAATGTTTCTCTCTCTCTCTCTCTCTCTCTCTCTCTCTTTCTCTATAATCAATGAGCTTGGCCTTGGGTGAGAATTTTAAAAAAAGTTCAGGCCTTCTTTCAACAGGATGGCCATGACTAAGGTCTGAAAACACCAAGCCATGAACAAGCTGCAAATAAGCTAGTCAGCGTCAGTGGTCCCCTACCTCACCCACAACAGACTTTCACATCTGGAACTAGTTTTCTTTCCATGTTTGTTGGGAGGACACCATTAGCCTTCTAATTTTTCAGAGCAAGAGCCAGCACACTGAGGAAGTAACTTTCTCAAGGCCACAAAGTATGTACCCCCCATTCTGGCCCTCAGCCCCGATACACTATCTCTCCCAGGCGGGTGATGTGTGCCGAAGATGAAGGGTTAATGTTCAGTTTAGTCTCTTGAAATAACCCCCCCTGAATTCACTCAAGGACATCCTTTAAATTCCTTTCCTCCAGCACTTTGTTTGCAAGCCCATAAATAGCTCCTCTTCAAACACATACTGAAAGCCCAACCTAATAAAAGAGGCAAAAAATTGTTTCTGAGCCGAAGTGCATATTGTATTTGCACAGGCCAGAACTATAGTGTTCACTCTGATCTCATTTAAGTGAAAGGCAAAGAACTCAAGTACAGCAGTCTCATTCTTGAGATTCCCATGAAATGGGAACATTTTACTCCCCCCAATGCCACTGCACATTAGGTACTAGAAGGCTGCCTGTTCTCCAGGAAGTACAGATTGAGATGCTCAGAAGCCCTGGTTGTAACAGTGACGGAACATTTGGGGACACTTAAGCTAAAAATTAGAAAAAGGAAATGTCTCCTGTTTTGTTGTTGAAATTCACCTTAGCTCACTAGCAAACAGTGATGGTGGTGGATGACAGAGGTAAGGAATCTTCTTTTGGGTTGCTCTCTAAAAAGAGGCTAAATGCTGTTTTTCCATGTTGGCATAACACTGGAACAGATGCTTACAAGTTATCTGATTCAATTCTCTAATTTTACAAATAAGAAAATCTAGATCAGAGCATTTGAATAGCTTGCCTTAGGTAGGTAGGCGGTAGATAGGTAGAAGGTAGGTAGATAGGTAGGTGGGAGGGAGGGAGAGAGGTGGTAGGTAGGTAGAAAGTAGGGAAGTAGGTAGGTAGGAGGTAGGTAAGTAGCTGGTAAGAAGTAGGTATGAAATAGGTAGGTAGGTAGTAGGTAGGTGGGTACTTTGCCAGAAACCAGGTCTCCTCATCTGGCTATAGACTTCTTTATATGCACATATTAAGACCAAGCAAGGATTTAGACAATTCTTGTATGAAAGCTTCTCAATTCATTCTTGTTTTTAAAGACTGTTTATTTATTTATTTTTAGACAAAGGGGAAATGGGTGAGGGAAGAAATAGCAATGTGTGTTTGCCTCCTGCATGGCCCCCACTGGGGACCTGGCCCACAACCCAGGCATGTGCCTGACTGGGAATTGAACCAGTGACCCTTTGATTCACAGTCTGGCCATACCAGCCATACCACTCAGGGTTCAATTCATTCTTAAAATAGCAACTTGGCTATCTGAGGTGATTGGCTAAACTGTGAAAAAGAATATCTTAAAGACTTTAGAGCCCCTAATAAGCGACTAGCCAGTAACTCTTGTGATATCCTCTTCTGTTTTTCCTCCATGTTCCTAAAATTTTACGTGGTCAAAAGAGTAAAATAAAGTGATTTTATGACTTTTCCAGTAGTTTGTATGAGTTTCTCAGGTTCTCAGCTGCTTTATTCTGGTTTCTGTTCATATTAGCAACACCTCCTGCCTGTGACACATTATGAAGTGAATGTGGACATAGCAAGTTGCTAACACTGGTAGATTACTGAATTAATTAAAAGAAAAAGAGGCTGGGACATTGCCCTGAAGGAAAAAATATATTCCCTGATGTCTTGTCTTGTGGCAGCAGTAGACACAGATGGCCTGTTAGAGACAAAAACTTCTCTCCATTGGGAAGAGTCTCCTTCAGAAACACAGCTTCCATTATTTCAGGAGGGCATTTAAGGACACCGATTTCTTTCTTGGCTGGGAGACCTTGCCTGGCAGGCTTAGATGGTTTGCCTAGTGCTGACATCCACTAGAGGGAGTCAGGTTCCTTCTTTGTTTAGCTACCAGGAGAAAACTTCCTAAAGCAGCAGTCCTCTGAAATACAAACAGAACAACGATGGTGAACCCGGGAGAGGATGGAGGTGTCTGTTCCGCCTCCGACAGGTCTTTATTTGAAGATCACTTAGTGCATGGATTTAGCACTTCCTTCGACATCGAGTTCTGAGGGACTATATGAAATATGTCCCAAGTAGACAGTGGGAACACTGGACATCACCGCACACAGGAGGGCCAGCCTTAAATCCATTCTGGAGTGATGTGTGGGAAGTGGAAGCAAGGAACCTGCGATCTTGACTTACGAGTGGAAAATGGTAAATTTTCACCTCGTGCTCATCTGATCTCAGTGATAATCTAAGCATACGGAACAATGCAATAGCATTCATGTCTTTCTGACTTTGGCCACACCCAAAGGTAGTAACTTTTTTAGCAGGCAAATCAAGCAAGAGCCCCTTTTTCCTTAAAAATTATAATTCCTTCCTCTGACCAATTTCTGCAATTTAGTGTTAACGAAACATTTCTTGGAGTCTTCAAGGTTCCTTATTAAATCACCACAAATATGTGGGGAAAAGGTGTCACAGGTGGCGCAGGTAACCAGGTTCTTAGTGATCGGGACAAAGAATTGAGCTGAACACACGGAGTTTATAGTATAAAGAAAGAGGGAAGATTTATTAAGCGATAGTATACTCCACAGAACACAGGAGCGGGCCAACTCTGAGCAGAGATTGACCACATGGGCTGGGCGGATTTTCTTCTTATAGGGCAGAAGCTTCCCAGCTAGTCTTTGGCGGGCTTCTATTGCGCAGGTACAAAGAGTTACATTTCAAAGCTACTGCGCATGTGTGGTTTCCCAAGATTTTCTTGATTGGCTACTGGAGAAGGGAGTCCCGCAATGTTATTTTATTATAATGCTGTTATAATGAATCAGGGGTAGTGCGCAGGCGCATTCCATGATTCAAAGTTATCCCAGAAAACAGAAACAGCCAGTCTTAGGAGGTCTTTGTCATGTATGGATGTTTTCTCCATCCAAGCCCTGCTGCGCTCTTGGAGTTCCCTTCCTGACTGCCTCCTGCCTCAAAGGTATATTGTAGTATTATTTATAATACCAGATAAAAAAGAGATTGGATGTGCCATAGCAAGGGAACAGTAGAAAAAATCATAATGAAGCCACGGGATGTCATATAATGACTCCTTTAAAATCACGCTTTAATAATAATTTTAATGACATGAGAAATTATTGCAAATTTCTGTTAAATAAAATATAGTACATTGTAGATGTGATGTGCAAAATGATCTCAATCTTTTTTTTATTTTAAAGGAAGGCAGCAACATGCTAAGACCTGTTTCTCTGAAAGTTACAAATGGACTTATATTTTCTGTCTTATTTTTTGTATTTTCAAAAATCCCTGTTTCTATGAATTCTTACTAATTTTATAATCAGAAGGAATTTATTTTGTGCTGTTATCCTAAGAAAAGTGATAGCGTACTTTTGTATTTGTGGAAAGGGGGATTTAAACTGCTAACCGAGAACAAGGGGTGGTCAATAGGAGACTGCGAGGGCAGGCATGGGCTGGGGAGCAGGTGGGGCAGTGAATGGACAGAAAGGGAGACTGAGCAACAGGTGCTATTAGGATACTAAGGACTCGTTCCACCTGCCTCCCTGGTAAGAGAGCAGCTCTGGGCCCAGCCAATGACTGTTCTCCAGCATCAGGAGAAAAAAGAGAGAATGACATTATTGAAGACATTGCCTAATAAAAACAAGCCATTTCAATGTGAAACAAATTAGTATGTGGACTTTGAGATCTTTGCTTAATAGCTCTGTGAGGCAGAGAAAACAGAAAAGCCAGTTACCATTTAAAGGTTTATTCTGCTTAGCTCAATTCACATTGATTATGAATAGTCCGAATAATGCTTAATAAGCTCTAAATGGTTCTATTTCATAGAATTCACTTGGTCATTTGCAAATGTCTCCTAATGGTTATGTTCTATACATAGAAAGACATTTTCATTATGTGCTATGGAGTGAATATATTTGAAATGGATGAAAGGGAACATTACTTGGTAAAGTGATATTAGCAAGAAATTAGCACCTGGATAAGTGAGTATTTCCAACATGTGTTATTATTTGCAAGAAAGCTTAGAGGTATCTCTTCTAGGTGCTATAAGTCCTTCTTCGACCTAATTTCTTTCCAAGACTTTGGCTAGGCAACCGGAAATCCAGAGTGGTTGTGTCTGGAGGGAGAATGGGCTGGGAAGAAAGGCAAGAAAACTAGAATGTCTGACTCAGAATATCTGGAAACATGCGTATGATACCCAAGATATTGCTGTTGACCCAAGGAGTCTAAATAACAATTTGACCAGTTACTTGAACAGTTGTGTGTATCTCATCTGGCTATGTGGAATGAAAACAGGTTGTCAGGGTCTGAAATGAGGTGAATTGGAAAGGCAAGATTATGAAAATTTGGGGGATAATTAAAGATTTATCAATGGACAGATCTGTGAAGCTAAAGAGATTAAGTAATCACAGATTATAAGTAATGAGTAAAAAAACACACAGAATGTTGTAGAAGACAAAGAGTTCTATCATAAATATAAGAAGACCTAACAGCTTAGTAAGAATTTGATGCCACCCAAGGACAAATCCTGAAGTCATTCTCCCTGTTCTCACATTGCCTTCAAGCCACCGCCCACACAGTGGGGGAAATGGAAACCATAAACTAAGGGCGGAATGGAAACCATAAAATTGATCATTTTGGCCAGGTAGAATAATCTCTAGACTTTGAACTTGTAAATGTTTGAATGTTGCTCTCCAACTTTCTTATCTCTTTGTGGTAGATCTTGTTTATCTGCCTATACTTGTAACTGTAAATGATTAACTGCTAGAAACTAAATGTCTAATCCTTTTGGCAGTTTCCCCAAACACATACTTTCCCTCAACAGCCAATATTCTGCTGTTTTTTCAAAGAAACTTTTTCTTTCAGATTGTAAGATTGGTCCCTTTGGAAAATGCATTTTTATTTTATTTATAAATTCTTTAGCTCAGAGAAGAGCTGTGTTGTTGCTTCAGGGTAACACATAACAGCCTCTTCATAGAGCCTCACCCACGGCAACTAGCAGTCTCCTCGGAGCCTGACTGAGAAACCGGTGTGCAGCCCAGACAGAGAGAAAGGCACGATAGGTGCATTCCCTGGAGAAAGAAACAAGACATGTCAGACACCATGAGAAGGGGAAAGACAACTATCCTTCATATGCCTGGCAACCCCAGGGAATCAGAGCTACAGCAATCATAGTACACCAAATAGGAACCATATGGTAGGTTCTCTGAGAAGAGATTGCAATATTTTTGTAAACATATGACAGAATCAGAGACCCAAATAAATGGTATTAAGCCATTTTCTATGTTCACAATTAGAGAGCAAAAACAACCTCTTCCCAGTGACTCCCAGATTACAACAAAAGTTCCTGATTTCACACCTTCAAACTAAGAGGATCCAAAGGAAAAAGACAAAGGAAGAATCTGGGATTAGATTCAAACAACAAAAGTAACATAAATAAGCTCAAAGAGAAACTGTATTTATTTAAGTTTATTTAAAGATTTTATTTATTATTTATTTATTTTTAGAGAGAGGAGGAGGGAAGGAGGAAGAGAGGGAGAGAAACATCAATGTGTGAAAGGAATTTGGATCTGTTGCCTCTCCCTCGCCCCAGCCCAGCCAGGGACCTGGCCTGGGCACCTGCGCTGGCTAGGAATGGAACTGGTGACCTTCCGCTTTGCGTGATGACACCCAGCCCACTGAGCCACGCTGGTGAGGGCAAGATACTGTATTTGAAACTGTATTTAAATGAAGGCTTCAGAGGCATGGAATTCTTGAGAACTATGACTAAAAAACAGAACAGTGCCAAACTGCCTTAGCTCAGGTTTTCTAGACACCGAGCCTCAAATGGGGATTCTTGCTCCAGGGATTTATGGCTTGTGCTCTCCAGATTGGCGGGGGCAGGGAGGGAGGGATAATAAGTCTGGGGGCAGGAAGCTAAGTAAGAATCTAGTCTTAGTAGAACACCAGCTTCATATGACTCCCACTGGGAAACCCCTGGAGCACAAATTGCACCACCTTGAGCTGAAGGGTCTGACCTGTGCCCATCCATCATCTGCCAGGGTCTATTAGGGTGAGTAGGTACACTACATAAAGATCACAGGCTGGAGGAGGGTGAGTGGGGGGATTTTCCAGAATGCAGGTGGCTGTGAGTTGTTAGCAGCTACAGGATGGGTACACTGGCTGGCGAAGATGAGCCGAGTGGGCCGGCAGTGGCATCTGCTGTGCCGTGCAAGTGTTACAAGAACAGCATCAGGCCATGACCCGATTCACAGAGCAGGATGCTGGCTGGGCAGAGCAGTGGCTGGACATGCTAGGAAGCTACTGTGGACATTCACTAAAATCTATTCCCATCTCACCAGAATGAAAAGTTAGTTTGTTTGCTTGTTTGTTTTTGAAATGCAGAAGATGAAGTTAAAACAATAGTAACATTCCCAGGTAATGAATCAGAAAAATGTGGGCCAGATGCCTACTAGCTCTTTCAAGCTTTATGACATAAAGTTACTATGTTTTTCTAAGTTCAGTTTCTTATAAATTAATAATAGAGATAAATAAATTTATTATCAGAGATCATAATTCTCCTTTACTTGGAGGGTAAGTTATTAAACAAGATTTTATATTTTATTTTATTTTTTAAAGATTTTACTTATTTATTTTTAGAGAGAAGGGAAAGGAGGAAGAAAGAGAGGGAGAGAAACATCAATGTGTGGTTGCCACTTACACACGCCTTACTGGGGACATGACCCACAACCCAGGCCTGTGCCCTGACTGGGAATCGAACTGGCAATCCTTTGGTTCACAGGCCAGTACTCAATCCACTGAGCCAAACCAGCCAGGGCAAGAGTTTATATTTTAATGAGCTTAGTCCAGTACCTGGAATATAGTAAAGGTTCTATAATTAGGAGTTGTTTATTATTAATTTGGAAAGCAATTCTCCAACAGTATGCATTTGATTAGAAATGTAAAATAATGCCATGTCAGTGGCATTATTGACTCCATTTTACAGCTGAAG
Organism: Tonatia bakeri; assembly: GCA_004024845.1. Classification (NCBI taxonomy): domain Eukaryota; kingdom Metazoa; phylum Chordata; class Mammalia; order Chiroptera; family Phyllostomidae; genus Tonatia; species Tonatia bakeri. The sequence continues at coordinate 14,024 of PVIA01014330.1, forward strand.
AAGCAAAGACTCAACTCAGAGAGCACACTGGGAAAAGGCCCTGGAACCACTACTGCTAGCTGTGGGGTGTCCTGTAGATCCTGATTTCTTGGTGCTCACAAGTTTCAACAACTCCCCAGGAGCAGATCTGTCAGCTTTTCCAAGGAATTGGGCAACATCCAAATTTCATGCTAGAAAGTACTCCTCAGTATTTTATCCAACCTGGAATGACAGATGCATTGAATCAACAAGGGAACATCACATATTCAGTGGCTTCCCAAAGGTTTAAATGTTGATTTGTCTGTGTTGCTGGCAGAGCAAGGCTCACTGCTGACCATTATGCATATGGGCTTAACACATGATTGGAGAGATTCATACCTTTTAGTCTGAGAACTAGGATCAGTAATGCAAAAGCAGCAAGGGGCAGCAACAAACTCAACCCAAATAACCTCTGCTCAGTCTTCCAACTCAAAAATTGGCTAACAGGAGTAAAACAAAGCAAAACAAAACAAAAACCAAAAATGTGAACACACATTGCTTTGCAGTGTGCCATTGATGTCACAACACAGTCATTAGGAGAAACTGAAGTAGGTCCCAGTTTTCAAACAACTAGTTCAAAAGCAAAAACCAAACTTTTAAATTATTTTTAATTTTTAAATTATATGAGATTAAAAACCCAATTTACCTGCATTTTTTCCATACTGAATGGTTTTGACTATCCTGTAGTCAAAAACACAAATTAGTTCACAAAGGTGAATAAATGCAACTGAACAGGATGCATTTGCCTGTGTGAAATATTGATCTACTCTCTCAAACTTTTCCGTGCAATTCAAATAATCACAAATCCCTAATATCTTCATTTCCTCCTTATAAATTACTATTAATACATAGAATCATTTCCAAAGTCCTAAATAGTTCAAAAAATGTGTGATCTAAGATTGGTGCTATCCTTTCACATTTATGGTCAAAGGCCTCCACAGAGAGCCCAGTTCAGGGCCACCTGGGCAGCAGCTCCCAAGGATACGGGAGGCCCAGTCTATTCTGATCATAGGGTTGAAGACATCAGGAGTGGAGGCAGCAAGACCTGGGTTCCAATTCCATCTATGTCATTTACTGATTGTTCATACTTAGGTAGTAGTTAACACCTCTATGCTGATGAAATAGGGTTAGTAATTATACCTATTTAATCCAATTTTTATGAAGACAAAAAGAGACAAAACTCTGGTAATGAACTATAGAAATGATCCCTGAAAGTATAGTCTTAGAGACAAAATTCTGAAATAATAGACACTCTAACAATAATATTAGTGATTGTTAGAATAAACTTTAGTTCTTAAGATCATTATGTACTCATCTGCCATTTGCTTGAGGTCTATTAATGAATGGAACAATATAAGATTTTGAATTCACACATATTTCTTTCTCATCATTAATTTTCCCTTTTGAATGTGTTGATATAATAAATGTCATTAGCTTTCCTGGGCCAAATAAGATATCTTGTCTCCCTACAGTCAGTCAGAGAAACTTCGGTCTTGGTCACACCTAGTCTGGAGCACACTAGTCATTTGAGTAGCACACTCAAAGCTTTGAGATAGGCAGGAGAAAAAGTCAGTCTTCTAGGAAGCTACTCTTATACTAGCCATGTAACTGGTATCTGGCCCAAGTTCTGAAAGAAATTAGTTCACAGGAAATTCAGCAAAGTGTTATATCGATTTAAAATAGTAGAATCCTCCAACATTATGGTGGGAAGAAATCTTAGAGGCCATTCCACCTGATGCATGCATAAATTCTCTTTACAACATCCTTGAAAAGTATTATTTCAGTTGAATCAACTGTAGGCAGCTTGAGTTGGTAGGAATTTCTTCCATACTTTGAGCAAAAATGGTCTTCACTATGATGATGATGTCTACTCTGCACTTAACATCCCTACGTCCATGAAGATGAGTCACACCCTCTGCCACAGGACAGATCTTTCCTGTTGAAAACACCCATCTGGTCCCTCCTACATCCTCCTCGCCACCCTTCAGATCTTCATTTTCTTCAAAGTAAATATCTCCAATTCTTTCATTAAAATGAAAAAAATTATCTCGCATTTAAAGTAATCACCTTGAGTATCACTGTAAGTGAAGAAAGGGTTATTTAAAAAAATGATTACACATTCCCACACACACACATACACTCAGTTTAACCCAGCCCCAGCCACCATTTTGTAGCCAGGATCCTATATTTGTCTTCCCTTGTATTTCTTTTGCTTTTTAACCCAGCAGGACTGAGAGAGAACTCAAATATTTGGGGACAAAAAATATAAGAGAATGACTGAATAATGCAATTTTATGAGTAACTTCATATGCATTGTTTCATGTAGAACAGTAGCTTGCTTGAGTATGCCCAGAGTTCCCAGAATTGGTGGAAGTCACCAAACCATTTTCAAAGGTTCCCCATTCCATTGTTCTCTTTCCCAGCCCTATGTAAAGAATAGGTGACTTAGGAGGCCATTATGGTTTTCAATAATTACAGAGACATTTTCGGTTGTACCTTCCTTAGCTTCACAAATGTTTCTGGTTTTAGGAGGAAAATTATTCCTGAAAAGAATTTACTGAAGTTTCTATTTTAAATATTATGATACTAATAAGCATATTTAAGAAACAAAATTAAAGAGGAGGGCCAGGCCAGGTAGCTCAGTTGGTTAGAGTATTGTCCTGGTATGCCAAGGTTATGGGTTCAATCCTGGGTCAGGGCACATACAAGAAGCAACCAATGAATGCATAAACAGGTGGAACAACAAATTGATCTCTCTCTCTCAAATTAGCTTTGAAAAAAAGTATGATAGCCATGGTGGACATTTGTGGTAAGACACAAAGAATCACCACAGAGTAAGGTGTTTCCAAGTAGTGGGGTAAGGTTTCTTAATTAGTATTCAACTTCATATATTTTTGAGGAACGGTAAATAAACTGGAAAGACCTAGATGGCTTGCATGGTCACTGTCCTAGTGTTCTGAATGAGCAGAGCATGTAACTCATACCCTATGGCATGGTGATCAGCAGCAGAGCTGATTCATTTTGGATATGCCTCTGCTTAAAGACACACTGATGAATCTTTTCCCAAAGTGTGCCATTATGTAGAACATCTTCTTAAAGGCCAAGCCTTTTTTGATTTCAGGATTTAGAAGAGGTGGCAAGTATTTCAGATACTTGGCTTCCTCACAGCTACAAGTATTTTAGAATTTTCACAGGATTGCTTAATATAAGAAAATTCTAACTTCTTGAGCATTACCCCCAGGTAATTTTTTTAAAATAAATTCAAAGACATGACATTATTCCTCATACAGAATTATAGAATCTTTTCTTACTACTACTTTCATAGACAAGGAATTTTTTAGACAACAAATGAAATTCTAAGTTTATCCAATGCTAAAAAGTCAAGACTTGATAAAACACAGATGCAGCTTCTTTTTTAAGTCCATGCTATTTTCCTGGTTAAAAATATTGTAAGCCTGATATTCCTTTAGAATTCCTTAAAATTATTCCATTAAAAATCATAATTACACATAGTTGTGAGTGAGGTACCCTTATGAGATTAATTTTATTATCTGCATGTTGAAACGTTCAATGTCCTTTCATCCATTCAATTTTTGACATATCATATTAAAAAATAAAAATGGAATCTCAGTATAATAAGATTGAGAATGTCATTATCTTATCAACCTAATCCAGTAGTCCCCCCACCCACCATTATCTATGGGGGATATATTCCAAGACCCCCATGGATGCCTAAAACTATAAATAGTACCAAACCCTATATGTGTTTTTCCTGTACATACATATATATTTAAAATAAAGGTTAATTGATACATGAGACAATTTCACAGATACAAAATTTGTTCCTACTGTAGATCTGTGCAACTTCAGCATACATTTTTTTTTCTTTCCTTATTAACTTGAGAACTTTCCTTTTCACTAAAAGGAAGCACTTTCTGGCTTCTCTTTAGTATATCCAACTTGCCAGCATCACTACTCTTGTGCTTTGAGGTCATTATTAAGTGAAATACAAGTAACTTGAACAGAAGCACTGTGATACCACAGCAATCTATCTGATAATCTATCTGACAGCTTCTAAGTGACTAATGGGCGGGGAATGTCTACAGTGTGGACACACTGGACAAAGAGATGATTTACATCCTGTGGGGTGGGGCTGCATGGGGAGGAAGTGAGATTTCATCATGTTACTCAGAATGGCTCAAAATTTAAAACTTATGAAATAATAACTTCTAAAATTTTGCATTTAATATTTTTAGTCCTTGGTTTACTGTGGGTAAGTGAAACAATCCATGGAAAGAAAATAAGGCTAGACTACCATACAACATGGTATTTATAAAGAAACTTAGCAGAGTTTATTGTGAGTCTATCCTAAGCACCATATGGTGCATATTTTCAAATGATGAAATACCTGCAGAAACCTTATAATGGCTTATTTTGTCTGTGGCTATGAAGTCTCTTAGTTATTTATAGGCTTTTGCCGGGAATTTTAGTCTTCCTAATGTGATCCACAGGGTGTGAACAGTTGTCAAATTCATCACAAAGAACAATAGCAGACTTACATTTCGTTAAAGCCAAGGAAAATTCTTGGGAATGAATGCCAGTAAACCCTATTTACAGGTCCACAAGTGGAGTCAAGATACAGCCAGTGTTCTGTTCATCTGACCAGAACAGGGAGCCAAACTGGGTAATTCCCAAATCTGTTCACATTTCAGCTGCTTATTTTGTTTGATCTCCTTTCTACTTGGTGCTGAAAAGAGGCACCATAGTCTTAAGGCATAGCTTTCATCCTATCTTAGGCATTTGTCAAATTGATGTGGAGAAAAATCCGTGAAATAATGAAGAAAAATGGCTGATAGCATAGAAGTACTTGGAGTGATGTGGTTCTTTCCTAAGGTAATATGAGTTTCTCTGCTTTTCAAAAAAAAAAGCCTCAGAAAAAAATGACTAAATGTTTAATCCAGTGTTACTAATAAAAAGGACAAGATCATTCTTGATGAGAGAGGGGATTAGATCTATTTTTTACTCATTCACAAAATAATTGCTTAGCAAAAAGCTTCCCTCCTGTGTTCCTCAGTGAGTTGAAAGACTTGTCCAAAAGCACCCTGGGAATTTCCCTGTGGCATGTTTGCACACAAACTGTAGCTGAGAACATTTGATGATTAATTGGCTACTGCAAATTGGAAAAAGCAGCTTGGGCAATAGATTTATTTGAGGTTGACTATTCTCCGAAGATTCAGTGACACTCTGTAAATGTAGAGGTCTAATTCAACTCAAGATATACCTAATTTTTTTATTTTAAAGCCATTTTTGGTTAAAGGTCATTCTGGTTTTCAAGCCAAAGTGACTTCCTCAGCATCCTTGTGCTTTTGGTAAATGAATTCAAAACCCAACAGATTAGTATGAATAATTTTTAAATATTTGTAAATTATTTTTCAATAGCCAAGCAAAAGTCTCAATGAACATATCACTTTATCAATAAAACTGCCCAATATTAGCTACATATAAAATAAGTACAGGGCCATACTTGCTGATGAGGGCTGAGGTGCCAACAACAAGAAGTGCAGGGGAGGAGGATGCACGGATGCCTGGCTGCAGTCGGGTGGGGTGGGGTGAGGTGGGGTGGGGCGGCGTGAGGGGACAGGGTGGGGAGCGTCTCACCAACCTCGCTTGGCCATTCATTCACGTGGCCGCTGTCTCCCTCAACTCCTCTGGGAGTGTCCACTTGCCTTCCACCGTATGGCAGCATCCTCACAGCTGCTGAGTGATTACAGGCCATCATCTCTACTACACCCAGGGAACAAGAAACAACCAAGTGCCCCAGAGGAAATAGGCTGAGCTGCTGGCCATCATGGAAGGGCTGGGGAAAGAGAGCCAACCCATGTCTGCTGGCAGCAAGAGCGCCACGGAGAGACTAAAAGGAGGCATTACCCACACTAGAGGAGTGATTCAGAAGTGCTTGACTTAAAAGAACCCAAAGCCAGGTCCTAGCTGCCTTGTCAGCTGTCATCGTGGAAGGCTTCCATCTGCTTCCATGAGGGTACAGTTCATCTCCCCTGTTCAGATGAAACGTTTTCAAAATGGTAATAGTTTGGTTTCTCCTCCCCGCGCGCGTCCTGTGGTTCATTAGGCTCTGAACCTACAATCGCTAAAACAGGAAGAGATTTGCTGTCGGTTAGGGTTTATATATTAGAAACTAACTACCCTGGGTGGTTTTGTTTGTTTGTTTAAGCATTGATTTAAAAGATGCACATCAGAGTTATTTATCTCACAGCAAACTGTAGTTTGCCTCCCAGATACCAGTGTTTCTCTTTGAATATATTTATATTACTCAAATTCTTCTGTTTTGTCCTTTGTTTCTCTCATAAGCTAATACAACTCTGATAAGAGCTCTGCTCCTATTGCATGCTGACTGCGGAACATGTTACTAGCAACCATTCCCGTGGACCATACAGTACAGACTCTGCTTAAGGTAACTCCTTTTTTGCTTAAGCATTTGTATGACTATTAGTGCTTTTGTTACAGAATAAAGCCAACATGGGGGGGGTGCACAATATACTATTACCAAAAGGACCCCCCACTAGGTTCACTATGCCTGCTGCCAGAGGAAAGGCATCTCTCAATGCCAGAGATTTATGAAAAGGAAAGGAATTATTTATTTAAAAGCTATACAGACTTAGAATAGTGACTTAATGTCTTCATTAAAATATTAAAGTCCTTTAAGATACCCACAGATGCACACAGTCCTTCCTTCTCCCTCTGCCCTAATCTGGGGTACCGTATCTCAGGAAAAGAAATAGAAGTCCGTGATTCAGGCTCCTGGTACCACCAGCTGTGTCACCGCCACAATCTCCAGTTAATCCAAAGCCATGTGGCACCTTCTCATGGCCCACCAGCAAGAGTCCTTTCACCCTTTTTCTTCCAGGCAAAGTCTCTCCTGCTTCCTAAACCACGTGGCAAAAAAGAGCACCCCAAAGGCACATAGTCCCTGCCTCTACCAAAGCTACGTGATTCTCCTCTCCTACTGCCATAGCTGTGTGGTTCTCCCCTAAAAGACACCAAATGGCTGCTGTGCCTGGGTTTAAATCCCAGCGCCAATCTTCCTCTGCAGCCTCATTTCTGGCTCCTCCCACAATTGGCCACAGCTGCCAGCATTCCAGGCAGCTGTGGCCCTGTGGTGTGGAGCCAGTCATCTCCAAGCTCTTCTGGAACCCATTCCAAATCCCTATTTGGGCCCCCCTCTTGGCTGCACCCTGTTACACCTTGAAGTCAATATTAAAAATGCACACGTTATAAACACAGAAGAAAACAACTTACCAAACTGCACCTAAAAGGACCCCTGAAATTTTTCCTAAGACCATGTAGATTTCAGTTCTGCCTTTCCTGTAAGTTGATCCAAACTTTTGGAAGAAAATGACTAACATTGTTTGTGTCTTTTTATGTATTTATTACTTGATAATAACAAAGCTGATTTTATTTAAAAAATGAATAAAAATTTAAAAATTAAGCCTGATTGGACAGCCAGCCACCAGGCTCACTCTTTGCACTTTGTTTGTGGCTGCTTTTAAGCTAAAACACCGGAGTTCTGTAGTGGTAACAGGGACCACCTGGTCCCCAAAGCCTAAACTGTCTACTATCTGGCCATTCACATGCAAAGTTTGCCAAATGCAGCAGCAGCAGGTCAGACAAAAGACCAGACAGATGGTGAAGAAAAATCCTGTGAACTGGATCAGGACACCAGTGTTTCCCTTACATGGTCCGAGCGAGGGTTCCAGCAGGGCCTTGGTTAGAAGGAATCTGCAAGTGATAACACAGCCAGCCTGTCAATGATCTGTTGGCCATCATGCATACATGCATTGGTAAGGTCTACACAGATGTGCACTCAGGTTAATTCTAAAGTTTTAATACCTAATTCAAGGTGCTACTATCTAACCTTCTTTATGTCATCTTATTCATCTTTGCATCTTCAGAATCTGATTTTAACAAATTGGGAGTCTAACTGATAAATACAATGTCTTCTGCCATTTTTAAATATTCTCAGAGGAAGTAGATAAGTAACGTGTACTTTTTTCAAAATCATCATTTGAGAATGCTTTTATCTAGCTTCTGAAGATTCCTGGACCAGCTTTTTTAAGGAACCAGAATTAGAGAAATTTTATTTACAATTTTGTTTTAAAGAATTAACATTAAATTTTTTTTCGTAGAAGTGTGCTGAATCTCAAGAATGATGACAAGTAGCACCCTGTGATGAAGGGCACACACAGGAATTCAGGTGATGAACCTGGGAACCGTGGAAGCCCCCTGCCAGAATGCCTAAAATAGATTCACTTGCTCCAGCATCTGAGTGAGCCACTGCTCTGGAGAGGCTCTAAACATGGGCCAGCTAAAGAAGAGATAGGCAAACACTGAAAGCCACTCAGGTAGGGTGTGGTTGGAACAACAGCAAGCCAGGGGTGCACAGGGAGGGCAGAAGCATCTCCAGCTGGGGAGGCCTGTGAGTTTTTATGACAAAGCTTTCGTCTTGCATTTTGGAATGAAAGTTTGTGTGTGTGTGGATGTGTGTGCATGTAAGTATGAGTGTATCTCTGTGGGCATGCATGTGTGTATGTGTGCACATGTGTGTATATGTGTGCATGTCAGTCCATGTGTATAATGGAAATGCAAAGTGCAAATACAGAGGAAGGGTTGTCATGGGAATCAGTATTTGTTTGGGTACAGGTGAAAGATTTAGACCCTCAATAGGTTCAACAGTCCTAGATTTTGCTTCTTCTGTGACCAAATGGTTTTCAGGGGCCCCTTTAGGGAAACAAAGCAGCAATAAACAGAAAAGGAAAAAGAATACATATATAAATATATTTAATATTTTTATGAAAAGTAAGAGTAAGCAGAAACATGCAAGTCTTTACATAAAAAGAAACATAACATTTACAGCAAGACAGTCTAATTTATTAGGGGAAATACCGACTTTGAAACCAGGCAGAGCTCATTCTTATCCATGAATTAGCCTCAGTCCCCTCATTTGTAATTAATCATATCAGTTGTATATGGTCGTTGCAAGACTTAGAGAAGCACTTAGGAGGTTATCTCACCACTGTGGCCCTCATTAAGCAAACCACACATGTGCCATTGAACTTCTGTTGGATATTGAATTACATGGAAATGGCCTAACTCTGAGAGGGTCTGCCCTTGGGTGACCATCACCTGGCTTAGCAGATATCTCAGGGGTAGGTATAAGACCCTGTCACTGGCCATTAAGAGCAACAGGCTGCATGTTTCCAAACACTGGACAGAGAACACAGAAAGCAGCTCAGGATTTGGGGCCCCAGTCAAGTCAGGAGAATGACACCCTCAGGTCAGGTGTACCAAACCCACTGCATTCGGAATGCAGCAGGGGGCGGTTCTGTGCCTGACTGGTCAGCTCACTGAGTGTGATGTTGGGGGGTGATTTCTCAGTGCAACACTGGAAAAGCCCACTAGCACAGAGGAGCATTCATAGTAGATTAGGTGTAATACTCCTAACTGTATCTCCATAAATACATGGTTTCTTCCATTCTGAATGAGGCTGCACAGCTTTTTAATTTAATTGTCCTTATTCTACTCTATATTGCTCAAAAGAAAGTATAATATATTTAAATTTCACCAGAAATATAGTTATGACTATGCAATACTGAAATTTCATTTCCTGCTGATATGGTAGACAGTGTAGGTGCTAGGAAAAATGACTAGACAGAGTGTCTGGAGGCAGTGATGTAAGTTTCGTCCAACCATGAACTATTCTACCACATGCCAGTTGCTAATGCTCTCTGGGTCATTGTCCTCACCTATGAAATGTGTTCACATCATCCACAAAAGGGTTGTAGTTATAATTAAATGAGAAAAGTTATAAGAACTGTGTGCTTCAAGTGAATCATACTCTCATTTAACATTTTTTTTTTTAAAGAAAGAGATGTTATGGTCACTGCTGACCACCATCATTACAATGGATTTCTAGTGTGGAAATTGAACCTTTGGTGCACAGTCACTGCCCTATGAACCGGGTCATCTTGGACAAGGCATGTGTGACCTCTCTACACCTCGTGTGCAATCGGGATGATTACAGCCACCTGAGTATTAGAAAGGGTGTGGTTTCATGAAGCACCTATGAAAGCTCACACGAGTCAACTTCATTTCGGATCTCAGCCAAGCCCTGTGTTGTGGGCCCTTAGAGGAGTGAGCTGTGTTGCCAAGAAGGTCCTCTCGGGCAGAAGTGTCAGCTTTTGAATCAATAAAATTACAATCAGGGATGGTGGATCATAATGAATTCTTGATTTACTCATCCAAAAAGCCCTGTGCGGTTCACAGCAATGTTTTCTTCCCTTTCTGCATCCAGTCACCATCGGTGTGAATTTCTCCTTCGCAGCGTGTTGTCTAAGTGCTGGATGGGTACTTTCTTCATGTGTCTGAGTGCTCTTGGGCCAGCAGAATGCTTGAAGTATATCCAGTCAATAAATCAAACAATTTCCTCATTGTGTGTGTCAGGGGCCGCACAATGATGGGCCTGATTTACTGCAAATCCAGAGGGATTATTTGGATTTGCATAAAAGCAAAAAATTCTCCCCTGATTTCATGTAAAGTAAGGACTGAGAGCTTCCTAGCATTCAGTGTACCTCTCCCAGCAGCCTTTCCCATTGTATTTACTTGAATTCCTTTTTTCTTTCTAAATGTTTTTTCTCAGAACAGGGTAGCTCAAAGCAATGCTAAACTAGAGAATTTTATAAATGCTTTTTAAGTAGTAGCACCTAAGTAGCAGAGGGGACCCTGGAAGTAGCTTGGTATGAATTCCATGTCTCCCAGATAAAAACAAAAACAAAAAAAAAAATCTTGGTAGGTGCTTTGTTTTGTTTTTTTTTAAGAAGCTGTCTTTCCCCAGATCACAAAGACAGCAGGTAGCAGCCAGTTCTTCGGCCAGTTCTTTGGACACCCACCCACCCAGCCCAGTGGGGTTCTTTATAACATTGTACAATGTATTTAAGATGTCACTCTGGTTTAATAGAATGATATACAAATTAGATTTCTCTCCCTGTGTTTTGTCTTAGGGGAGAATCACTACTGAATGTCCAACTCAAGTCCTAACTTTTCCAGCGTTGGTTCCAACTTAGTCCTGCAGCCTGGGCCCCATGACTGCAGCTCACACCTGCTTTCCAGACCCAGACTTGAGAGCCGCGATCCAAGCTGTCTCACTTTGTTTTTCAACTTGGCTCCTGAAATTCCTCTGACGTCTGCTGGCTCCTTCTCTGGCTTTTATCTCTAATCCTAGCACCACTCAGTTCTGATCTGCAATCCTCTCCTAGTTGAGATTGAATTTATGATTTCCACTTAATCATCCAGTTTTTAAAGTCTCCCCCTTGAGCTCCCTAAACTGCAGTGAGGATCTGTGTTCCTGAGAGACCGTGAGAGGCTGTGGGAGGAGTGTGCACTCAGGATCCAGGAATCATGCATCGTCTTGGAGTGTCTCCCTGGCCTAGAAAACCTCCTTTTTGAAAATAATTACCTGCGCCCACGAGGGGGGGTCTTGGAAATCACACTGACACCACACAGACCCATCTCTCAGCCACAGTGGGGGACATTAGACTTGGGCTTGGCACCCATGTCATGCCAAATGCCAAATGGATTCTCGTGCTAGCAAGTTCATAATGGGTATCAGCAGTGCCAGCTGGTGTCTGCTGTGTGTTTAAACCCAGAATGTAGACAGAGGAAATGTGGGGCAGAATCAGAGTTCTGAGAGAGGGTGAGGGTGAGGGAGGAGAGAGAGAGGGAGGAGAAAGCAGAGACAGGGAGAGAGATGGGGAAAGAGGAGGGGAGAGAGATGGGGGAGGGGGAGAGATAGAAGAAATGGAGGGAGGGAGGGAGGGAGGGAGGGAAGAAGGAAGGAAAGAAGTGGAAGGAATGAATTTTAACATTATACTAGGTTCTCGTGGAGATAACTGGCTGGAACAATCTGTTTACTTCACAAACAGATTGTAGTAACTACATTACTAAGTAAAATGAGAATGCATTTGTGTGCATATATTTGAACATGATGTATGTATATGATTACATTCATGTACTTATTATATATGTATGCATATGCCCTGCCAATTAAATTCTTCATTTATTCCATGAAAGTATTTATTTTGGATATTGTCCTTATGTCAACATTTTTTAATAAAGAATAAATTTCACAGCCCTAGGCCCTTGTAATATATGCACATTATTCATGTGATTTTACATTATTATTTTTTTATTTTATTTTTTTACTATCTTGGAGCCATATGCTGCTCTTGATCTGCATAACTCTCCCAATAAGACTCAGACAAATTCAGGATGATAGTCAGCATTCATTACATGTTTTTAATTTTTTTAAAGAAACTGGCTAATTTACATATTACAACCTTCTGAAAATATAAGGTTTTGTTTTTCCAAATCCTGACTCTTCATGGAGCAGCAATTGGACACCGTCGTGTAGTCGACCTTAGAAGTTGTCTGGTTTGCGATCAGAGGGGCCTGGTATGGAGGACTGAGTGCATCTTGGTCCAGTGCAAGAAGCACCTTCCACAGGTGCTCAGTATCTGGATGGCCTCTGAAATTTTTCCACATCCCTCTCTACATGATTCCTTGTTTGGCAAATGCATTTTCTTGGGATTTTTAAGCACCTTTAATAAGTTCTAGAGTCAGGTCTTGCCCAGTCATTTGTGGACAAGCAGTTGGAAGGAGCCTAGCCCCACAGTTTGCTGTACAAAGCCAGCTTCCCCCTGGGTTACAACACTGAGAATCAGTCAGGTGCTCAAGGGACAGACCTGTCTTCTCCCCAGGGCCTTCAATCCCACAAAACCCCACTGTCCTTCTGGGCTGCCTCACCTCAGCCAAGGAGCAAAGGAAGAGGCCCTGCCCCGGCACACTGCATAGCACCATGCCTATGTTATGCTGGCAAGGGCGACTGAGTCGAGCAGTCAAGACAAAAAGAGGGAAAACCCAGCTAAACACAGTTATTAAAAATCAGAGGGGCTGCGTGGCTGCTGCCACTTGGAGAAGCTTATGGCCATTATTGTTACAGAGCAGGACCCAAACAAGCAAAGGGGGCCCGGGAGCCCCGGGATGGTGATGCTCTTACTGAAAGAAATTCGGGTCCGTCTTGTCCGCCGCCATAAAGGAAAGATATCTCTCAATGACAGATTGGTGAAAAGGAAAGGAAAACGTTTATTTTGTGCTATACAAAACTTAAGGCAGTGACCTAATATTTTTTTATCAAAAAATCTTAAAGTCCCTTAAAACACCCACTAAACGCACACAGTTCTTCCTTCCCCCCTTGCCCAGTATGGGGTACCGTATCTCAGGAAAGGAAAATAGAAGTCCAGTCTCAGGCAGTGTCTGGATCTTCCCAGTAATCCGTGCTAGGCTGGTAGGCCTCTCTCGGTTCTCAGCACCATCAGCTGTGTTGCCGGAATCTCTGCTAAAACCGGGTGACGGTTCCCCCTACTACTGCTGTGGGGGAACCCACTCTGGCAAAGGTGCGTGGTCCT
>PVIA01014331.1:0-27576 GCA_004024845.1 Tonatia bakeri
ATCACCAACCCTTGCCCCTGTCCACAAAAGTGACCCTGATGGCCACCTGCAGGTCTCCACCAACACACAGGACCTTCTTCAGCTGGAAGCCCCCCTTTTCCATGGACTTCAAATAAAGTGACAAAGAAATATCTCTGGTGGGCCATGTGCATGGGATGACTGTGGTTCATCAATTATGTTGGAGACACATGGGTTTCTGGAATTGGGGAGGTCCTGGCCAAGGAGGGAGCCCAGGCACACTTAGATGGGGGCGCCCTGACCCATTTCTGCTCTCAGTGGGTCCTCACAAACCCCACAAGGGTGTGTGAGAAAGCAGCCAGGAAACTCAGTAACAGAGTTGCATCCAGGAAGCAGCCCCATGCTTCTGAGACGGGCCAAGGGCTGGGCCAGAGCCTGTGAGGGCCAGGGCAGGGCCAGGAAGCCAGAGGGCAAAGCAGGGCATCAGTGGGAGGAGGTGGAAGGTGGGGTGAGGAGGAGCTGACCCAGAGGAGGGCTTGTTGTGGTTCCACTGTGGGTCCCCCAGTGTTAGTGGGGAGGCGGTGCTGGGGAAAGTGGCTCAGTGTGTAGGGTGTGCCAGCCCCTGGGCCAGTGCAGGGGGACCCAGGTCTTGTCCACATGATGCCAACCCACCCTGCTACTCCATCAAGTACTCAGGGCCTCAGGAACCAGGACAGAGGTTCAAAGCATAGTCCTGGAGCCAGGAGGACCTACCATCCCTGGAAGCTGGTTTAAAATTAGGAATCTCAGGTCCCACCACACACCTGAATCAGGGTCTGCACTGGAGAGACATCCAAGGCGGTTACTGTGTCAGAGGCAATAATCTAGGTGACTATGTCTTTTGCCACCATTGTGCCAGTCACCACCAGGACACTGCAGGTTGGCCTGTTCCGCCTTCTCCCACCACCCCATCTGAGTGGGGGGCCAGGGAGTCAAGGAAACACAGGCCAAACCCCAGCTGGGAGCCAGATCTCACCAGACCTTCACTCACCCCTGGCTGAGTGCCTTCCTCGTTCCCACTGGGAGAAGGACACATGGCTCAGTCCCTTGAGAAGCCTTCCCCACGGAAGACGTGTGTCCTTCACGCACTGCCAAGGCCTTGACTGTAGCCTGACCTCACCTGCTTTGTCATCCAGGGGCCCAATCATATTGGCCAAAGTCTCATGAAGCAGCCGCCCCAGAGCAAAATGCAGCGGTTTGTCAGAAGGGCCGATATCAGCAGTGTCTCCACTGAAGTGCTGGCATCCTGTGTAGCATCCCACCCCTGCCGCCCCCCAAGGGAGCTGCCTCCTGTGTGAGGCTGGGCTGAGGCGCGTGCTCCTTTGCCCCTCATGGGTTCCCAGACATGCACCCTGTGTGCAGCCCTCGTATGTGTTTCAAGAAGCTGCAGGGCCAAGCTGGGCCACCACCAGTGTCTAGCTCTATATAACTCAGGGCTGTTTCCTTGTGACACACACAAGCACACACACAACGTGGTTAAAATAAAATGTATTTTATATAAATATCTCCATCAAGGAGTCTTACAGGGAAGGCTTAAATGGCCCCCAGGGGCTCATAGGGTTTTTGTTTTTAAATACAAAGGCATAAATAACTGTACAGAAGAGTGGGGCTAAATACAGACTGGTGAGGCAGCGCCTCCTGGTGGTCCCTCACAGTGGTGCAATCAGAAGGAGGCTCCATCCTTCTCACTCACTGGCCAGGCCTGGCATTACAGGTTTATTTTAGGGGACCAGGGACATCCCAATATTCCATTATCTGGGGAAGGGTGTGCTCAAAGGAGACAAGAGGTTCCCTCAGTCCAGGCTGCTACTTGTTAACAAGTCAAACAACGGGGGAGGGAGGTGGAGAAATAACATGTGAGGCTTGGAAATATAATTTCCCACCATCTCCCTGTGGCCTCAGAGAATGGAGAATTGGGACCATCTTGAAATTCAGTGGCAGCAGCTCTAACTTCCGCGGGCTGTTGGGGCTCTGGGATCACTGGGCTTCCCCACTGCCCCATCCTCTTTCACCTTGGAGGGAAATACAGCTCCGAAGATATCTTCATGATAGCGCTTCTGGTTCTTCAGGGAAAAACAGAAAGCACGTGTCAGCTCTGCTGGTGCAGCCACCTCTCACTCATCAGGTCCAGGCTGGAACCAGTGCCCTTCTTTTCCCAGCGTCCCTACCACACCTACACTGCTGAGCCATCTGCCTTCCCCACGGGCATGCTTAGACTACACTTGACTCTGACTAGACTCTGTAACCCCCACCACCACCACCTGCTCTGCCATGGACCACCTATGTCTCTCCAGGCTTTAGGATGCACAGAATAGCCTGCCTAGTGCTTATCCCACAAAATGCTCCTGAAACGTGGGCTCTGAGCTAAATACATTTTGTGTGCGACACAGTTTCTCCGAGTTTTGAAGCATCACGATGCCCAGGAGCATGTTAGAGGCTCTGAAAGTCTTATCGTAAAGCAGCATGTTTGACTTTGTTTACCTGAACAGCCAGACCAGGATGTACATCAAGCCTCTACCAGTGTATCCAGCTCTGACTTCCAGCCACCTGTAGGATTCTCCTGACATCCAGGACTGTCCTGGTCCTGACTCCCCTAGTTCTGACACCCCTAGTCCTGGCTCCCTGTCTCATGCCCTTGACCTGCATCTCTAGCCCACGCACCAGCTGCCATACCTTAAGCTGGAAGAAATAGTCCTCCACCTGTTCCTCGCTCAGGCTGAGCTTAGCTGCCACCAGCTGCTTAACTGTGTGGGCCACATCCCGGGCCATGCGCACGTCCCCACAGACATAGAGGTGGCCCTGCTCCTTGTGAAGCACGTGGAGGACCTGATCGGCCAGCTGCTGCTGAAGGATGTCTTGAACATAGACCTGAAACCAGAGGAGATGGTGAGTCCAGGCCTTTGCTGCTGGGAGCTGAGGGGACAAGCTTGTAGTCAGACCTGGTGGCCATGGGGAGGCGGCGAGGGGGCTTGATGTGCTTCAGGGTGAACACCCTCCCTGGCAGGACTCTGCACAGGGACCTGGCTGAGCATGAGGACATGCACTGGCACCTGCCCAGCCCAGGCCTAGGCTGGAGAGATGAATGCCCGTCACAGCCATGCCCAAGAGGAGCTGCCGTACATTGGGGTTCCTGGATGTACTCTGGATTCACGTGCTTCAAAGAGGCACCCATGAAGCCACTCGCCCTGCCCAGGGCCCTGAGGCCCACCTGCCTTCCCCAGAAAAGGGATTCTCTCAGTGCGGATGGTCTATGGGACCTCCACTGTAATGCAGAGCAGGGCACAGAACTCTGGGCCTCCCATTGTCACAGAAGTCCAGGAGTCCACTGGGGCTCCCAGTGACCCCAGCCCTGGGCATGGAGCACTGGCTCTGGGAGGAGCCCTGATAGGACCTGTTCATAAGGGAGGGGCCAAGAGTCTGTCCTGACTCCCCGGGTCATGGGGCAGCAGAGCCCATCAGTGGGCCCGTGGTGGGAGCAGCAGGTGCCCTGCAACCTTGCTGTGGTGCAGCGTACAGCCGGCCTGGACAACCTCTCCCTGGGCGGTTGTGAATCCCAGGCGGGGAGGGCCTTCAGCAGGCTGGGACCAGGGGATTAACCCACCACCTGGCCCTGACTTGGTCCTGAACACCTCAGAGCCTATCTCTTGGAAGAGTGAACTGAATAGTTTCACAGCTTCACAGCACCTCTCTGATAGTATAACAGCCTATATTTTAGAGCAGAGGAGATGAAAGTTCAGAGACATGAGTGGAGTGTGGGGTGTCAGGACATCCAACATAGTATACTCTGTAGTTTTAATGCTCCTCCCTCTCATGGGGGTGCCGCATTACCTTGGGTTGGCCAGGCAGGCGAGAGTAGGCTGTGTGCACCTCATGCAGCACCCTCTTCTGGGCCATCTCCAACATCTCCTCCCGATAGAGGTGGTCCTCGTCTGGGTGCCGGCACCCAAACACCAGGGTCATGCGGCCACTCTGGAGCCCTGGAAGACCCAGCAGGTTGCAGTTACCAGGGTGGCCGCCAGACGGCAGGCATCAAGGCCGGACAAACTGGGCACTGGACTTGATTCTCATTTCATCTGCACAGGAATCCGATCTACTACTTTCCTTACTTTATAGCTGAGGATGCTGAGGGCCAGGGCATTCAGATCCCTGGCCCGCACAGGCTGAGGCAGACCTGGGACAGGGGCCAGGAAACGTGTGTGGGCAGTGGCACAACTCTCCTGCAGCTCAGTTCTACTCCCAGGCAGGCTCTGGCCATCTGGTGCCCCACCCCTCACCCCTCACCCACTAGGGACCCCACCCCCGACAGCAGTACCTTTGTGTTCGATGTCATAAAGCCGCTGCTGCCAGAAACTGCGGAAGGGGGCAATGCCCGTGCCAGGCCCAATGAGGATGCAAGGCTGGGAGGGGTCCTCGGGGAGCTGGAAGCCGCTGGCACTGGAGGGGACAGAAAGAGAGGCCCTAGTCCTCAGACGCCGTGGGCTGCGTGCAGGCTCAGGACAGGGGCTGAGGAGCTGGGGGTGTGGCTGGGGGTGGTAGTGTTGCGGGGCATGGAGAAGACAGTGAGCTCAAATTTGATTCCCAAGTCCTGCAGGCTTCTTCGTCTCCCCTGAACACACACACCAGCGCCTTGAGCTGGAGTCCTTTTGAGAGAGGCTGAGCCTCATTGTACTCTGGGCTCCATCTCCATCCTTGCTACAGACTTGGCCATGTTCTACAGTCAGGAAATAGAATGGACAGGCCCAGTGTGACCCCAATGCCTTTTCTGTGGGCCAAGAGGTCCAGACTGGCACCTAAACTCCAGACCCCTCCGTTTCCACCCGAGAGTTCTAGGGCCAGTGGCCCCACAACAGACAGCATGGCAGGGATACTCACCTTCGTACAAAACAGGGCACTGGGTCCTGGGGCTTCAGGCTGCTAAGCCACGTGCTGCAGACACCGTGGTGCAGGGGACCTTGGCCATCTGCAAGGACAGCACAGACCTGACCAATTCGCCCCCTCCCCCCACAACCCGTGCGTGAACTGCCCCAGTGGCGCCCCCCACTGGGATGCACCTGCTTGAACTGCCTGCTCAGACACTCTCTGGGCTCTAATGTGGGAGCTGTTTTCTCTCGATTTCGAGATCCACCCTCTGAATATCAGAGCTGCTAAAAGTACAAAGGGCCTTAGTGTAGAAGCTTCTCCTTTTGTCACTGCCGAGGCTGAGTCTCAGAGGGACGGTGACTCCTACAAGGTCACTTGGGTAGCAAGAGAATCAGGCCACACCTCAGCTTGCCTGATTTAGGGACCCTCCCAGCCCACCACTCGGCTCCGATGACAGCTGCCCAAAGTGGCCCCTGAGGGTGGCCACAGTCACTGCCCCAGAGCGTCTTCCCAAATACAGCCCTTCCTGATACGAACCCCAGGTGATGGACAAGCCCCTGAGCATTCCAGTCTGTTCTAACATCTGCGTGTGGCCCCTCCTGGGCTTGGGCTTTCCCTGAGGTACATTACCTTCCCAAGGGCCCAGAATTTAAAGGGGCCTCCAACCAACTTGAGAAATCCCTTCAGTTTCCTCTGGATGGAACCTCGCAGGACGTGCCTGCATCCCCTCTCCTGGTCTGAGGCCTGAGACTGGGCCTGTACGATCTCCAGCATAGCAGAGAGTCTCTGCCCAGTTCTTCGAACACTGTGCTCGTGCTTCTCAGGGCACTAACAGCCCTGAGGTGGGGGCGGCTCCCCAGCTTTGCCAGCCCAGGCAGTGCTCAGTTACTGAGGGCAAGGCAGGGGCCCAGTCCTTCCACCGGAGGAGCCAAGCCCAACTGCACAAGGACTGAGACCTGCCCGGCTACATCAGCCCATCCCCCATCCTCTGTCTTCATCCTGCTCACCCCTTCTCAGCACCTACATAGTGACAATCGTCTGCTTTGGTGGGTGTCTCTTCATTGCACCCTCCAGACGAGAAGCTCACCAGGGTAGGGGCAATGGGGGCTGCATCTCCACACCCACCAGGGTGCCCAGTATAGAGAAGTATGAAACAAACCCTTGTTGGGTCAGTGAGTGGGGCGATGGGCAATCAAGGCAGAACCACCCTGTACCTCAGCTGGACTATCAGGAAGACTTAGAGTCACTGGGCTCCCACTAAGTAGTGGGCACTTTCCACACTCGATCTCATTACATTGTCCCAACAGTAGCAGGGCTTTGAAGTGGAGTAGGGTGGTTAAGAATGTGGACTCAGGCCACGGCTGGTGTGGCTCAGTGGACTGAGCACCAGCCTGTGAACCTAACGGTCACAGATTTGATTCCCGGTTAGGGCCCATGCCTGGGTTGTGGGCTAGGCCCCCAGTTGGGGGTGTGTGGGAGGCAACCAATGGATATTTCTCTCCCTCTCTTTCTCTCTCCCTTCCCCTCTCTCTAAAAATAAATAAATTAAATTAAAAAACAACAACAACAATTTGGACTAAGCAGACTACCTGGGTTTGAATCTCAGTTCTCTATTTGTTCATGGTGTGACTTTGAACAAGTGGCTTAACCTCTTTCGTGGCTGTTTCCTCGCCTGGAAAATGCACACAGCACCCATTTACATGATTACCGATCATCTGCTAGCTCGGCGCCTGGTTCAGAGCAGTCTCTCGTGCACGCCTCCTTTGTTATGACCACTCTGGAAGGTGGGTATTTGACTGATGGGGAGGCCAAGGCTCCGCCATGTTGAACAGCTGCCCAGGAAATAGCGGAGCTGGAATGCTCCGGAGCCTCTGTCCCGGCCTTACCTCGGGTGCGGTAGGTGAGCACAGCCACAGTGAGGTGGACCTCTGTGGGTGTGCGGTCCCTGGAGGAGCTGATGGAGTAGTACCGGGGTTTCAGAACGGGGAGCTGGGAGAGCAGGAAGCTGGCAGACACCTGCAGGGACGGGAACTCCCCCAGCACTTCCAGGAACGTGGGACTGTTGGTGAACTTCCACTTGTTGTACTCCGAGGGCTGAAAGGCAAGGGCGGTGTGAGCAACTCAGGGCACCCACCGCACGTCGAGGGAAGAGGCTGCCACAATCCAGTATTCATTCACTCCTTCACTGGTTCATTCCTTCCCTCCCTCAACAAACACGGTGAAGTACCTGGCGCTGTCCAGGGTGCTACTGAGTTGGAGAGAAAAGACTGGCTGTTTCCTCTCCTGGAAGAACTCAGGCCAGCAAGTAGCATTTATCTAACTCATGTGCTTAGAACTTCACTGTCAGCAACTTGCGGGCAGGAGTCAGATCTCTGTTGTAACCTCATTTGGGGCAGGGCTTTGGAATCACACAGACCTGGGCTCAAAAACTGGACGCTGTGACATGATGCTTGTTTTAGAGCTGTGGGATCGTGTCCCCGTTCCTCAGCCTTTGTGAGCTGAGGATAGCGCCACCACCTGGTGGGGAGGGTGTGAGAGCTCAGTGAGAGAATGTGCGCCCTCGCAAGTTAGCGCGGCACAGCACACGGTAATGGCAGTGGAGGCGGCTGGAATCATGAAAAGTAGCAATAATGTTGATGTAATAATGGCATCCAGTGTCTTTTGCAAAGACTGGGGCTCAGACAGTTTCAGGTGAGTTAATGCATTCTCTTATTAATTTATTAATTCATCTGCCCATCTGGCACTATGTCCACCTCCCCAGTCATCCACCCTGTCCATACCCTAACTCTTTCTTAGGCTTGGGTCAGTGAGTGGAGCTATGGGCAATCAAGGCAGAACCACCCTGTACCTCAGCTGGACTATCAGGAAGACTTAGAGTCATTGGGCTCTAAGGCTGGTCCTAGGCTTGTTTCAGGTTTGGGGAATACGAAGGCAGACAAGACAGAGTGACTCTCTTCCTTTAACTAATGTCTGAGGGTGTGCACTTCGGTCGCATCCTACAGACACTCAGAAAAATCCAGTTTACTCAACACGACTGTGTCCCAGAGATAGGATGGGAGAGGGTGCCTGGCTTTCCACCGGACTGTGATATGTCTCACTTTCGGCAGCTGAGGTGGATCCCCCATGGAGGTTAAAGACCCGCTCTGGGCTCTGGCTTCCCCCAACTCTAGGACCTGGCAACCGCCTCTCACACCAGCCCCGAACGTCACCTGGCACAGGGTCTCCAGCCTCTGCCTCTCGGCCTCTTCAGTGGCCAGCCGGGCCAGCTTTCGGAGCAGCAGCTGCGTTGGGGGGGTGGTGATGTCCAGGAAGTGGGTGAGCGCCTGGCTGAGTGAGCAGGGGGGCAGCCGCTTGTCCCTGACCCAGTAGCTGCCTGCAGGGGAGAGATGACACTGAAGTTCTGGCTCCAGGAACAGCAGCAGGGCTCATGCATCCCACTCATGTGCAGGAAGGTGGTGCTTGGAGATGGGCTGCAGGGAAGGTTGATTGACAACCTTCAAAAGGGCCCCCACGGTGACACAGTTCTGTAAACTGTGTGCCAGAGTCCGGTCCCTGGCTCACCCAGACCTGGACTTTAGCAGGGTGTCCACAGGGGAATTTCAGACTCACAGTGGCTAAAACCACCACAGACCTCTGTGCACCCTAGATGCCAGCTGCTCATTCAGTGAAACGCCTGTGACCGCAGTCCCTGGCACCCATCACCCCAAAGGGAGTTTGTGAGTCTCGAGAAGTCCCAAGGGCCAGTATCCAGGGTGGTCACAGAGGGGACCCTGGGGCCAGTACATGTGGGTTCAAACTCTGGCTCCCCACTTATTAGTTGGGTGACTCAACTCTCTGAGCCTTGGGTTCCACCTCTGTGAAAGGGACATGGTAAGAAAACTTGTCTCGCTGGGTTTGCATGAGCTTTAAATGAAACAGCGCAGAATAAGAGTTGGCACAGTGTCGGGACTCAGGTGCTCAGTAAGTGGTAGGTAAGAATATTAGTGTGACGTTGTTTCATCTAGACCCAAGGCCTGCAGAGCCACATCCGTCTGCCTGCAGTCACGAGGACATCTCTGTCCCCTGGTGCCCAGGTTTGGGGCTCCCTCACATTCTCCAGGGCAGTGGGGTGTGAGGCCACACTTTGCCTCTCTGATTCCTGCTCTCCTATTCTGGCCACTCTCTTTAGGGGAACACATTCTTGAAGGTGTCTTTATCACTGAGGAGGCTGAGGCCAGGGGACACGTCCTAAGGTGGGGAGGCTCGTGACTGCAGATTTCATTAGTTTCCATCTCCCACCACCCATCACTCTGTGTGTGCCCACCACACAGACTGAGAGCTCGCCTTAGCACAGGACAGGGGTGACCTGGACCCTCCCCAGAACGGTGTCTTCTCCCCGGTGACGATGGCCAGGAGCAGCTGCACAGTCCTGGCCACCTCTGGCCTGCCTCTGCTCATTGCCCAGGGAAGGTGGGAACCACTCAGACCCTTGGTGGGGTCACAGCATGAAATCAGAATGCCATGGAATGAGAAGAGGTTATATATACATTTGGGGATCCGAGGAGGCTTTCAGGGTGTGACCTCCTGGGCAGAGGTTCATTAGCCTGAGGGAAATGGACATCCCTCCACGCCTGCATTTACTTGCGCCAGGAGTTGTGGGGAAGGTTGCATCTGTATCTACTCATTTGTTCTTCAAAACAGTCCTGCAAGGAAGGCTCTACTATCTCTATTTTACAGACAACGAAACAAAGCCTAGAGCGGTGGCTCGTATGCCCAAGGCCACCTCGCTGGTAAGGGTCAGATCTGGGACTTGAACCTTCAAATCTCATCATTTCTACACTGTGTCCACATTTCTCTATGACATCACCAGGCAAGCCGCACACATGTGCCTGTGGTGGGGACTAATTTCCCACACGTAAAATGCTGGCATATAGCAATTGCCCGGTAAGTGCTGGCTGCTGCTGTTACCATTAGAATAATCACTACTGTGAGAACATTCCTGCACATCCGCCTCCTGTACTAGGTAGTGAGCTCCCTGAGGGCAGACACCAAATAGCATTCGTGTTTTCAGCCCAGGGCATATTGATGTGACCAAATAAAATTTTGATGGAAAAACCAATGAATCAATCAACAAAGGAACATATTCTTTTGCCAGATAAGCAAAAGAATAAAGGGAAAAAGACACTCCAGCCTCTGGTGTTGGGCAGATGGTCCGAAAGAAGCATCCCTTTTGTGGTTAACTGTTTGCAAGGCTGCTTTAGCGCCGGCTTGGGGGCCGCCCACCCAGCAGGAAGGACAAGATTAGCTGCCTGCAGCACAGGCCAGGCCCTTCCTGTCCACTGCTTGGAGGGTTGGTGGGAGGATGCTGGGTGTGCAGGGGGCTCACCAGTCTCGCTGAGGGTCTCCAGGCACACGGGTTGGTGGGGTGCCGGGCCGTCCACCACTCGCTCCAAAATGCCTTGGACCAGGGCCGGCTGGTTGCTTGGGAAAATGCCCAGGTGCTCCCCTGGCAGGTAGCTGAGACCGTGGCTGCCCGCACAGGAGAGTTCCACCAGGAGGGTGGTGCGGCTGCAGAAAGGGAAAAAAAGCCTCTGGTGACTCTGCTGGCATTTCCTTCAGAGACTTCTCCCTGGGGAGAGGGTGCACTGACCCCCTGGCTGTGCCATCGGCCACAGCCCTCTAGGGCTAGACCACAGAATCTGCCTGAAGGAAGCATCCCTCTGGGAGATATGTAGGCATTGGGACAAGCCCTTCCTTGTCCCCAGCACACATTCTGTTTTTATTAGAACAAAGCCCAGTTTTTCCTAACATATGGGGGAGGGCAGCACGGAGAAAGAAAACCCACAGAGAAACTCCAACATTGGCTTACCCTGGTGGGGACATGTCCTTTCCTGCTAAACTTTTCCTGAAAGTTCTTAAGAAAGAGCCACATGGTTTGAGTTTCTCTTGCCCTCCCCTTTTGGTGAACGAGCTTAGGACAGGAAGTGAAGCAGGTACCTCGTCTCCAAGCTGGAAAAGTGGCCCCTGAGCAATGGAGACCACATGTAAAGGCACTGGTGGCCACAGGTGACCGTCAGGCTGGTCCCCACCAATGGCTTCATCGCTAATTCCCGTGGACACCTCTCTCTTTTCAAAGTCTGCCCTACTCTGGTCTTTCCCCCATTAAAATAAAATCTGTGGGCCTCACCCAGGAGGCCCTGTACTTGGCCCTACCTGGATTTCGGACTCTGCAGGTTCTGCCGTGATTTGAGCTTCATGGTAAACACATCCTTGGCGTGCACACTGCTGAGGGCTGTGGGCGACAGGCAGGCAGTGAAGTGGCTCTCAAGTGTTGGTGGGGCAGCCTGAGTCAGTGACATCCTTTTCCCCACCGTGTCTCTGAATCACAAATTCAGAGGTACCCTTGCTCTGACACAGGGTGGCTGTGTGGCTGCCAGGGGTGGGGAAGTGCAGCTCAGAGGTCCCCGCCATGCGGGAGAGCCCCGCTGGAGCTGGGGATATCCTACACGAGCGGAAACCTGCAGGACTGCCAGACTCAGGGTGCGAGAAAAGAGAAAGCGCAGAGGTACAGCATCTGGAGGGCACTGTGGAGAGGTCACAGACTGCAGAATGTTCTGGAATTGCCTCTGCAGAATGTTCTTTACAATACTTGGCTGTCATCAGAGCTGGAAGGGTGGGGCTCAAATCTCAACTTGGCCACCTGCTAGCAACTGGCTTCACCTCCCTGAACTTCAGTTTCTCCGTGTCTTTCTCGAAGGACGAGTGTCAGGGCTTGCTTAGAGCTGGGCACAGAGCCCAGAACAGTGCCCGGCACACAGGAGGCCCTCCACTGGAGCGGCTTCCTGCTGTCCTCACCGCCCTCCCAGGGCTTCCTCCTGAAGTGGCCTCCCTCACAGACAAAGTGAGACCTCGATTCTGGCACCCGGACCAGCACTTGGAAGCAACCACAGAGAGAGGCCTGGCAGCCCTAGGCCAGCTGCCCCTCTGCAGAGGGTCCTCTGCTCTTTTCAACCACAGGCTCACGGCTCAAAGACCCCCACTCTGGCAGGCAAGGCAAACCAGCCCCGTGTGGCGCAGGGAAACCGGTACCTTTGTTGAGGTCCAAAGGCTGTGAGTCCCGCACAAGCCTGTAGTGGCCCGGGTCCCAGGTCACACTGGTGGTGTAGCACTTGGGGATCTGAATGCAGTCCTTGCCTCGGACGTCGAACGTCTCACAGGCTGCCTGGAGGGAGAGAGAGCGAATCGGTATTTCTGAGTGTCATCCTTAGCAATGGGAGCATCACCACCATCGGGGCTCCCATTCTTCAGGTCCTTACAACGAGCTAAGTGCTTTGTTAAACTACTAAGCACACTTATCCGATTGGGCTGCTGTGAAGACTCAAAGAGGCGCCAGCGCTTGGCACTTGCTAGCTATTGCTGTTACGGTGAATATTCACATTGACAGCGTCTCATTTATCTGCATGACCACACCGTGAGGCAGGCTTGATAACTCCCGCTTTCCTGTTGTGGACTCATCGGAGGAGGCCTGACTCAGGCCGGGGTTCCTAGGCACCACAGGGTGAAACACTTCGCTTAAATGAGGAGTTTGCTAAATCAGAGGAGGCAAACCCGGGCAACAAAGACCTACTGACACAGAACTCAACTGCGTGGTCCCTGTCCCCAAGCTCTCTGTGGCTGGGAGTCTTGAAACAAGACAAGGTTGTCAAGAGAAGAGCTGGATAATCAGAGGGGGGGAGATCTCAAACCGAGGCTCCCAGAAGGCAGGGAGGTGTCCTAGCGACCTTCTCCTGCCCCAGGGACACACGCCTACAGAGGAGCCCTTCTGGGGGCTGAGGAAGAGCACAGTGGCCTGAGCCCTCGGCCTGCAGCCCAGCCCACACCTGGGACTGTGCCTGCAGGACCAGGCAGGGGTCACACCACCCAGGGTGCCCAGCCCAGGTGTCCCGGGCACAAATGCCCCGCAGCACCCTGTGCGTGCCATGGGGCAGCTCCCTCGAGGAACTGACCTTGAAGGTCTGCATGGCCCAGCTGCGGAAGGCCTCTTCCTGCCCGCTGAGCTCGTCCCCTTCCCCTGTTGGCGTGAGCTGAGATGCTCCCAGGTGGGACAACTTCTGGTCGACATCATGGGCAAAGGCGCAGAACTGAGGGTACATGCTGGAACCGAGGCCGAACACGGCATACCTGCCCGAGGAGGACACACACACACACACACAGAGACTGGAGTGAGCCAGCCCATGCAAGCAGCCCCCAGCTGCACCCACAGCCCAGAGGCTGGCCTCTGACACTCCCACTGCAGCTGGGCACAGGGCCCGGCCATGTCTGCTCCCTCCTGGTCTTCTTTGGCTTCTGAGCCTTTTCACCCACTCTGAAGACCAGTCTTATGTTTGGCCTGCAGACCTGTAAGAGGGACTTGGGTTCCCTGGCTTGATCTTCGACACACACTGAGGACAGGCTCTCTCTGTGCCGGGACCCCCCAGAGAAGACCCCTTACACACCCACGTCCAGACTCCAGGCCCACGAGGCAGGGCTCGGACAAGCGGGGCTGGGGATAGCCTTACCTGAGCTTGTTGGTGAGCTCTTTCAGCATGAAGAGGGATTTCTTCAGTTTCTAGAAAGAGAGAGAACCACGAAGTTCTCAGGACAAGGTTCCTAAAAGCATTGCCCTTTCCTTTCTTCTGGTGGCCCAGTCACGAGCTGGCCGCTCCTGGCGGGAGCAGGTTCAGGACCCCACACGCCCGCTGGTTTGTGTGTGCCGGCCGGGGCTCGGGGGCGAGTTCAGCCTTCGCCACGCGTGTGGTCCTGGCCCTGGGCGGGGGGCCCAGAACAGCCCCACCTCCGGCCCTGGCAGCCCTGGTGGCGGGGGGCCTGCCTGGCAGCGGGCATCTCCGGAGGGCTTCCTAAGGGGGTGTGAGTGAGCCCCTCTGCCAGTGTGGGACCTGGTGAGAGCAACAACGATTGCCACGGTTTCTGAAACAATTCTGATTTCTCAGGACCTCAGAAGATTTTAGGTGGTATATGACCTAGCAAATACAGTGTCAAATCTCATTGTGAGAAAGCATCGTTTTCTGTAATTTCCTTTGGGTTATTCCAGTCATGTACGTATGTATGTATTTTGTTCTTCTGAACACTGGGGAGCAAGTCTTACATTGGTACTAATGGAGCCTTAACATCTCTCTAGTGCTTGCTTATTACTCCTTAAAAAAAAAAAAAAAAAAAAAAACTAAGCAAGCCATGGTTAGGTAATAGTTTCTAGCTAAAATTCAGTAACTTTGGTTGGTTTTCACTGGATTTACTTTTTGCTGGCTTTCCATTCGTGACAGGGATATCAAGTTTCCCTTAAACATGAGGTGCTGCATTGTAAAAGCCAGGCCACTGTACTGAGCCACACTGAGAGTGTCCCGGTGTGTCACCAGAAGGCGGCACAGGCACAGGCGGACGTCAGGGCACCCACAGCGGTCTGGGCACCCACTCCCAAATGTCCTCCTTGGGGCATGCTGCGTCCCCCAGGTCCTTTCCTCGGTCCTCCTGGGCCCTGCCACCCCCCAGACACCAGGACCTGGGCCACCCACCTCTCCGTTGCCGGGGGCGCCTCCGTTCCCAAACGTGCTGGTCACCACCAGCAGCAGCTGCTCCTCCTCCAGGCGGCTCAGCCTGTACTCGTCCATGCAGAGAACCTGCAGGGCACCGAGGCCGGACATCAGCCCTGGGCTCCCAGGCCAGGGCCCGCTGCACCCCCACCCGGCACAGGCGTGGCACAGAGAAGCTGAGCGCTTAACAAACCCCTGCCAAGTGACCTTGCCCGAACACGTCCTCCAGTCTCCCCGCCTCAAGCCCCCCACCCACCCCACTACCACACTAGCGAGCCCCGGAGGGTTTGCCCCCCAAACACTGCATGTCCCAAAGCAAAACACCTTCGCCACTTCCTCGGCTATTCTGGATCTGAGTGTGCGGACACATTTTCCACAGAAATGGGATGAGCAGGTTACACAGAAATGACGACACCTTTGGCACCGCAGGGACCCAAACACCCTGCCTGATGCTAACCCCGGCGTCACTGCCCGCTGTCCTGCCCCGGCCCACCTGACGAGGGAGGCCTCAGGGGTGAAGGATGAGACACAGCACTGACGCGGTGAGCGGCTCACCCTTTGGGGGTTTACTTGTCTGCATTCTGTTCACCCTTCGCCCCTCCCACGTTACCCGTGAGCCCTGTACGGGAGGTGCTCAGTACCCGGGAGGAAAATTCACCCAGAGAGGCTCATGTGTCCTGAGACTTGCACTCATCAGGAACGTGTTCCTCAACCCGCGCTCCCTGGGACACTCCGAAAAACGTGTTTACTGCATGGGGTTGCGAAGCCCTGGACACACATATCTCCAGCCATTACAGATCTACCACCAACAGCAGCATATCCAAGCTCCGAGCGTCCCGGAGCAGAGCAGCGGTTCGGCCTTCTCCCAGACCGCCTGAGCACAGGCAGAGACACGGCGCCCAGACGCCTTGGATACCTTGGGGTTGAAGGCGCAGCTGAACAAGGCGCCCAGGTCCTGGGCCAGCGTCTCTGACTTCCCCGTCTCCGTCGCAAAGAGGATTGTGGCTCTGACTCGGGATGCCATGGTCTTGCGCATCAGCATAGAGGCGAAGAGCACGGCTCTGTGGAGATGGACAGACAGACACGTGCTGAGTCATCCTTCCAGAGGAAGATGGGGGCTGGGGGATGGGAGTGGGGGCAGTGTTTAAAGTGGGGCACGTTGAGTTAAAAGAACCCACGTTTCTCACCAGCCACCAAACGTGACTCCTTGCCCTTCTCCTCCCCTCGCCAACTCTACCCACTGCTCAGCCCCTTCGGGAAAACAGAGGAAATAGGAGGTGGGGACAATGGCAACAGGTGACCCTTGGCATTGGTGTGGGGACCTCTGGGAGCCAAACTCCATCAAGGACATCTTTTCTCTTTGTTCCCTGCCCTTCGAGGCCTAGAAGGGCAGGCTGACCAGAAGGAAGATGTTGACACTGGCCACTCCCACTTACTTAACCAAGACTTGGAACCGAATCTCTTTTCTCCGGGGTCTCCGCTTCTCGTCCTGCCAGACGTGGGTTTTCCAGGCCTCCACCTTCAGAAGAGAAGGCAGATGTGAGAGCAAGGTGGGCGCAGCTCAGCCTGGGCTGGGGGGACGCTGGTCAGATGGAGGACCCTTCCTGCCCTTCACAAGCTGGGGGGGAAGCAGGCCCTGTCCCAGCCCCCTCCCTCATTGAGAGCCCCACGGGGAGGGCCCTGCCTGTCTGTGTCCCTCAGGGTGGCAGCTTCAGTGTGCAGCACGAAGCCTGCACCTCCAGGTGGCCAGTTGGTTTTATGGTCATTAGTGTCCCCTGGAAGGAAGGGGCCCTGCTTCTCTCTTGTTTTTAGAGTTTTGTCACGACTTATCACTAGGAAGATGAGCTAATGCAGAGGCACCTTCGAGAGCAAAAGGAGGTGCTTTGACGACAGGTACAAACTGCCCGGGACAAGAAGTCACCCTGCTGATCACCTTTACAGCAAGGAAGTTCTTCCCAAATCTAACCAAAGTCCTTTTTAACCACAAGTGAGCTTGTTTCAATACATAATGGTTCCCGAGTGCATTCTGGTGGGCACTGGGCCAAGCCGTTACATACACAGCTCACGTGATCCTTACTACCCCCTATCGTGAAATTAAGGCCAATCCCTTTAGAGAGGAGAAAATCTGGCCTGAGATGGGTGAAATGACACCCCACCCCCAGGTGTGCCTAACTGGGAGCCACGCTCTGCACCAAGACGCTGTGGGGCTGTCCAGAGCCCTCCCACGCAGGCAGGGGCCCTGGGGGTCGCCCTCAAGAGCCCAAACCCCATCGGAGCAACAGGCCACCAAAGGGAAGATGCAATGTGGAAATGAACATCCTTGAGTGAAGTCTGAAAAGCATTTAAAGTATGTCTGTGTCCTTGACCCTTCCCTCTATGTCCTGCATGAGTGAGCACATACGTGCACACAGCCGCACACAAACGCACAAGCACACACAGGCATGTGTACAAACATGAACACACATGCAGACACACACTCTCTCTACCCTGAGCTCCCAAGGTTAGACTTTGGTTAGAAGCTCGGTCTGAGCTTCTCAGACCGAGAGGAGAGGAAGGCCCCTGTTACCTGGTAGTAGTAGAAAGGGGACAGAACATAGTTCAACATCTCCTGGTGGAACACGGGGGTGATGCTTCCAGAAATCGGGGGGACCAGCCAAATCCAGTCGGCAGGGCAGCCCCCTCGGGACCGGTACTCATTCTGCATGTACTTCATGAAGGACTCTGCAGCCGAGTGGTGGTCCATGATGGTCACGTTCTGCTTCTACATCAGAAGGAGGCAAGGTGGGGAGTTGAGACAGAGATGGGGAGTCAGGAGACTGGTCTGCTGGCTGCAGGGCTCCAGAAGGCCTGGAAATCTGTAAAATGGGATAGCGTTTCCTCCTGGCCCTCTCTGCACTGCTGAAGATAAAGTCCCAAATGGAAAGCACTCTCAGAGTCTCTGAAAGAGCCAGATAAAATCACCATCACCACGGTCAGCCCACAGATCAGATGGGCCTCCTGCAGACCCTCTGGGGGCAGCGTCCAGCTTCTCAGGCCATGCGCACAAGTCTCCCCAGACTCCCAACAAATGGCTCTCGCCAGGTGCTGACAAATCAAGCCACGGTGTGTTTTTGTCGGTAGAGAGTGCCAGGAGTCACTTCCTGAGAATGTGGCCCTCTCGGCCGAGGAGGAACTAGACCCCCCCGAGGAGGACTGCAGTGTGTGGCAGGGACCACGATCCCTGCGTTAAAGCCAAGGGTCTGAGCCTTCCCAGAATGGCCTGGCAAGGGCAGCCGCACGCCTCCATGTCACAGGCAACTTGTTCAATCAGGAGACATTTGTTTAATGTAGTGGTTCAAATCTTGACCTCTTATTAGCCATGTGACCTTAAGTACTTAGTTCCTAAATCTCACTGAGCCTTGGTTTCCCCCTCTGTAAAGTGGGGGTGATAACAGTTCCTGCGTCATGAGGTTATTGAAAGGATGCAGTGTTATTACAAGCAAGGCGCAGACTGTGCTCAGTAAATGTTAGCTGCCGTCATGACTTCCGTCTACCTGGCACTGCAGGAGGCACTGGCATCACAGAAATGAAAGACAGGGCCCCTTCTCTGCATCGGATTATCCTCTAACTGGGGCAGGCAGAGGGAAGTCAGCGGCTTCATGTGGTCTAATAGGAGCTACCACGGAGGTGGGCGCAGGTGCTGACAGAGGGCAGAGACAGGGCTTAGCTCAGGCAGCGGCCCGGAGGAGAGATGGGGGCTTTCAGGGACAGCTTCAAAGAGGAGGTGAGTCTTGAGAATGGGTGCAAGCTAGGCCAGAGACAGCATCCCTGCAGGAGGCCACAGCGAGAGGCAAGGCCAGGAGGAGGGGAGGAGCTGGCGCTGGAGGCCCCAGGAGGCCCGGTCACACCTTCTAAAATTCTTGCGAACACACACAGCGACTCAGGAGCCAGACCAGTTTCACGCTCAGGAGCTGATGATGATCTGATGATGGTTGACAGTGATGGCCGCCATAACGGACAATAATAACAACAAAACCAGTGCTTACTGAGTGTTCACTATGGGCCAGGTGGTTTGGCGAAAAGTTTTGCACACATTTAATTCTTCCAGTAACCTGTGAGGGAGGTACTGTGACAATCTGTGCTCTGCAGATTAGGAAGCAAGGCCAAGCCTTTTGAAGTTTGCCATGAAGGAGGGTGACGAGGAAGTCCTGGGGACTCAAACACAGGGACAAGATGTGGTTGGCAACGGTCAAGAGATAGCGAAGGGTCAGGGGATTTTTGAGAACATATCTGCATCCTGCCAGGTCAGGGCTGATGCTGGGAGTCCCCAGGAGTCGGGATGTGTGGTCCACAGCCAGCCGGCCTTCCTGGGCTGGGCCGGCCAAGGGGGCTCTTCCTGTCCTGTCTCAGAGCCACCCCACCCCCTATCAAGCACAAGCTTGACCTGCCTATGGGGTCATGGGGAACAGGGTGTGATGGTAAATATTTACTGGGTGATTGTTTAATGTCAGCCACTACACTGCACAAGGACAGAATTCTTGTCTGTTTTGTATACCACTTGCATCCCCGGCCCAACCTAGGGCCTGGCGCAAGGAAAATGCTCAGTAAAACTTTGTTGCAGGAATGAATGACTCTCTGCCCAGTGGCCTGGCCTCCAGGGCATCTGCCAGCTTTGTGGAGATGGTCCCAACTTCTAAAGTAATATCTTCACACATCCCATGCCTCCTTCCCAACAGCAAGGGGTGTGTTTACACAAGTAAGAGCAGCAGATGGCCTGGTGGGCTCGGTCCCACACAGGAGCCCACCTGCGTGTGTGCGTCCAAGGGGTGGACACTGCCACTCAGTATAGGGAAGTAAGAGCACCAGGGCTCCCCCGGATGTGGGCTCTCATTCATTCATTCATTCCACACAGTTCTGTAGAATCCACCATGTGCCAGACAGATACTCTTCCGGTAGAGCAGTGAACAAGAGAGACAAGACACTGTCCTATGGAGTGTACCTTGAGGGGGGCACAAAACAACAAAGAAAGAAGGAAGGGGATGCACTATATATTGTCAGGAGCCAGTAAGTATTATGAAGAAAAATAAAGGTAGAGTCAAAGGAATAAGACAGAGAGACAGACAGATGGAGGTAGGGTGAGGGTGTCAGGGAGGGCTGCTCGGAGGTGGTGACAGTTGGGACCTGGATGAAGGGAAGGGGCAGCCATAGGGTGATCTGTGGGAAGAGTGTTCTGGGCAGAGGGGAAAGCAAGTGCAAAGGCCCTGAGGTGGGAACTACACCGGTGAGGTTGAGAAACAGCAAGAGTTCCGGTGTGAGCAGGGGAGTGGTAGAGGACAGAGGCCTGACTGGAGTGGCAGGGGATGAGACGTGTCAGGAGATCTTTCCTCGGTTTTGCTGGGAGGGGAAGTGGAAAACCAGGTGTAGCCAGGGAGTTATTGGGTTAGCCAGCCCTTTATTTCTTTGCAATGAGAACCATTTCCGCCTATTGATGCTGATGGGAATGGTCCAGTGGGGAGGGAGACCCTGATGATATCGCAGAGAGAGGGGGATATTTTCAGGATTCAAGTCCTAGAGAGATCGAGAGAGGACAGGACCCAGTGCTTAAAGCAGGGACTGACCAGTCTCTGGAGGAAAGTAGTTGCCTGTTGGGAGAAGCACAGAAGTTATGCCAGAAGACCCAGAGTCAGCGCCAGGGCTTGTGTGCCTCTGCGTCCCCAGCACCGCGCGCAGCGCCTGGCACAGGGTGGCCATGCAAGGCTTGTGTGGCGCGTGAACATGAGAGCAGTGCTGTGAGGGGAAAGTGAGCATAGCGTGAGTGGTGGGCCCAGCTGACCCTCGCACGGGAAAGGCTCAGACCCACAGAACACTGGACGCACCTGGAAACTGTGGAGCACGGCGACGTTGATCTCAATGACGGCCTGGTCTTTCCAGAGCGAAGCCAGCTTGTGTGTGTCCAGGCCCATCCTTCTGCCCACTTCCTGCACAGGCAGAGAAGTGGGGGTGTGTCAGTCCCTGGGACCAAACCCCAGGCCCGCTCCTCCAGCTGGCCCAGCCGGATGGTCCTTGTTACCTCCAGGATGTTGTAGCGCTGGACATCACAGAAGTCCCGGACCCCAATCTCTGTGCCCATGTACCAGCCGTTGAAGGGGCACCCTGGGAACTCGAGGCCGCCCACCTCGAGCAGCATGTTGGACACCGCGGGCAGGGCGTACCACTTCAGCTCCAGCTCCTGGAACCACTCGTACCTGCCGGGAGACAGAGCCACTGGCAAAGGGGCCTTCACTTCTGCCTGCCTTCACCCCCCAAAAAAAGCTTCAGGAAAAGAGTCTACCAAGATAACCCCTTTCCAAGGGTTGATCTCTAAGTTCATCCTGCAGAGGGGTGAGTGGGTGCGCTAGGTGTCAGTCATTAATCACGGATTCACTCAGTCACTCACACAAATACACAGTAAGAATCAAATGTGTGCCAGGCCCTGGGCCAAACGTTGAGAACCCAACGTAACACAGTGGTCAAGGGCTCTCGTGTCAGGAAACCTGGTTTCAGGGTCTACCACACTGCTCAGCAGCTGTGTGACCTTGGGATGTTATTTAGATCCTCTGAGCCTCAGCATCTCCACCAACAAAGCTGCTGATGGGGCTTTGGGAGAGATGCAAGGAGGGACTTGAGGGTTGAGGTGTCTCTTAGGAAAGGAGGGGACATGCGTGTTAACTCACACCCCCAGCACCCTTGGCCTGCTTACTTGGGATGTTCCATAGGCACCTCGAGCACAAGGTCAGGTGGGATTTCAAAGAGCTCAGGGTCACGGCCATCGGCCTGCAGGACCAGAGGCACCACGTCGAAGCGGCCGTACTTGGGTTTCCAGCCCAGGTCGATGCACAGCTGGGGACAAGACAGGCCCGGTGAGTCTGCAGACCCAGGCACCCTGACCCCTCTAGACTCCACTCTGCCAACACCAAGGCTGGATCTGGTACCTGGGTGAACTCCACGCAGGCAGGGTCCCCTCTGATGGTGCCATCGGGCATCTGGTAGCCGGCATACCGGAGGAGCTGAGCGTTCCACACCCGGAAGTCATGCTTCCCATCGCTCCGCTGGGGGAACACAGTGATGGCCGACCTTCCCCAAGCCCAGAGAGTGCTGTTTACCACCTGGCACTGGAGGGGGGGCCTCCCAGCCACCCCCCACCAGTCCCCCTCCCCTTCCTGTCTTCTCATCCCCAGACCTCTGCCCCTGAGCTAACGGAACCCAGCTCCTGTAGCTCCCCAACAGGCCACTCTCTCCCTGGCCTCTGTGTAGCCTGCCCCATCCCCGCATGCCCTCTCCCTCCCTCTTCTCCTTCCAGCGCAGGGACTGCCCCTCTGGGAAGCCATCCCCACTCTCAGGCAGGGTTAGCCGCCCCATCCCTTTCCCCTCTGTGCCATATTTCTCTCCTTGCAGTTGAGTCAGTGCAGACATAGGTTCACAGCAGCTGAAGCAGTGTCTTAGGGTTTTAGTTACTTCAGGGGCCTTCCCAGCCCACCCCACTCCACCCCAGTGCCTGGCCCTTTGTTTAGTTCCCGTTAATTGATCACTGAAATATTTGCTGAACAGAATAGATGAACGATTGAATGAATGAGCTGCTCAGTCTTATCAGCCTTAACCTCTTCGGCTGAGCACAGGGAAGGGAAGGCAGAGGTGGGTACCGATGAGCAGCGATACTCCCACCTCCAAGAAAAAACTACCCTGGAGCCATTAGCCGCAAAACTAACTTCTCACCCCTTCTAAAAAGTGTGGAGCCCTGATCGTGCTTCTTAAAGACCTCCATCCCCTCCAAGTGGTTCCAAGTCAGAAGCAAGTCAAGGAAATAGGCTACTGAGTGGCTCTGCTCCCTGCTAGGGCTCCCTAAAGAAGCCCGAGTCTCAGTTCTCTCTCTCCCTGGTTTCTCCCGGAGCTAGAAATGCCGCCCCAAACCCATCTGTATCTTTCGGTTGATTCTGGAGGAGGGTGGGCCCCAGCCGTAGCCGCGGGAAAGGCGCCCCCACCTGATGTTGCCGTGGTTGGTGGCGTACCGCAGGTGTCTGCAGATGTGCTCAAACATTTCCCGGGCAGTGGAACAGCTCCGGGCATCGAAGACCTGCACACAGCCCCAGGGGTGACCCAGAAGCTCAGTCACGAGGGACCGAGGGTGTACAACAAACCCCCGCCGTGGAACACCACTCGGAGAAGTGCAGTCTGACCCCTGCACCGACGTCTCCCACCTCAGGGCCACCCTACCCGCCCTGTCTCTTGCTCTCCTAGGGAAGCCCAAGCAACCCCACTTGGAAGACGCTTTCAAAACCCAAAGCCCAGAGGTCGTTTGCTTTGACGTTGGCATTTAGTTCCCCAAATTTACTGTAAGAAAGAGAGATCAGCTAGAAATCCTGGGGCTGAAATTGGATTCTAGACTTCTCTTAGGGGCCCCATCTCAGGTTCAAGAATGAGAAGAGACAGCCCGAGGCCCTGGTTTTGCTCTGGGAGCCCTGGGCACAGCTCAGCTTGGCTATTCAGGGGCATCTGCCCAGGGCCTGCCAGCCCCCACCCCTCGGCTTCCTCTCCCGCTGGGCTCTAAGGAAGTCCACCTGTAGGTTGGACCACTGGATCCTCCCGATGCAGCGTGGGGCATTGCGCCAGGCCTGCTTGGTGGCGTAGATGAGCTCATCTCCCGTCAGCTGGTAGGTTCCTGTTGTTTCTATCTCCTTTGTTACGGCTTCCACCCTGGCCAGATGTTCCTCTATTTTTGCCCTGGAGGACAGGAAGACATCAGGAAGATCAACAATGAGATGGCCTTAAACGGGGATTAATTCAATCCACAGAAGCAGGAACTGAACCAGGACACCAGGAGGGCAAGATATCTGTCATAGAGACTGTCCCCTCCAGGGTCAGCTTCATGGGTTGGCCTCACAGGCCCTGAGCTTAGGCCCCGTGCTCAGTTTCATGCTCTGCTGTCACTGCCTTGAAATTCGTCATCACTTTTGAACAGGGAGTCCACATTTTCATTTTTACACTGTGTCCTGCAAGTTATGTAGCTGGTCCCAATCCCACCTGCACCCTTGTTGTTTCCAGGTGCTTTTTCTCTAACCATGTACATCTCAGCTTGATGAGCACGAGCAAGGAGAGCATGCAATCCCCAGACGCATGCAAGACCCAGAGGGGCATCCATCATGCCACAGCCCAGTCCGGCCTCTCATCCAGGGGAGCAGCCATTCACCGTCCCATGGCTAAGAGACGAGCCAGGCCCTCCCACAGCATCTCCCGTGTTCTGAGTTCTTGCTGGGAACCAGGTACTGGGTGAAGTCCCCCCCACTCGGGATCTCACTGGGTCTCTGAGGGAGGCATTTTGGTATCTATTTTACCATCCAGTGCACCAAGGCTCTAGGAGGTTAAGTGACTGCATGGAACGGAAATGTGATAAAGAGCAAAGTCAGGACTCAGATTCAGGTTTCCCTGATGCCAAGCCCAGGCTCTTAACCAACCAGGCTCTTAACTTTCTACCTTGGGGAAGACTGCAAGCCCAGAGATATCTAGGGCCTCCCCACACTTTCCTGGCCAGGCACAGACAGGGCCCCCACAAGGTCCTGCAGCACCGGCTGCCTACAGCATGTCGTTTCCCAACCTCTGCACCTCTCGGCCAGCAATCCCACGTGAGGTGTCTACACTGGGTTCTCCCCTCCCCTCCCAGGCTTCAAAAACATCCCCCAGGGAAGAGGCATGCAGTCAGAAAGGCTTTGAAACACACACACACACACACGCACGCACGCACACACACACAGCAACCTTGAGATTTCCAATCAGCACCAAAGATGTTTGAAATGGCAACAAACAAAACTATTTAAGGAATGAACTCCTGATTAAGGAGACTGGACAACTCAGAACAAAATGGCCTTTCTGTGGATGAAGAGTGTCTCGACAACTCTTCCCTGATTAAAGAAAGAAGCTCCAAGACAAAACACTTGGCACTGTTTGTCTTCAAGGATCCTCCTGTCTGAAGGCCCTCTCGGCCTGGGTGCAGGCTGAGTTGCCCACCACAAGAAGCCTTGCTCCCCAAACGAGGCTCCTCGCCCGCTCCCTGAGCTGCGTCCAAGCAGGAAAACACCGGTGATCACCGGAGCATACTTGGTCGTGTCACCACGTGACTACATAAGGAAGGATTTGTTTTTAGCTTTTTACCCAGTCCCTTCAGAATTCTGTATCTTCCTACTGTGTTCATATAGTCACATTTCTGAGGCACTAAAAATGCTATGACGCCTAGTAGTTCTGAAGAAAAGAGAGTGGCTCCTGGCATCGGCAAACTGGGTTAGAGCAGAACATACAGCAAGTTCCCATTTCTAACTGTACAATCTTTCCTTCGAGAAAGGCTGAACCGAACAGCCCAGCCTTTTTTGCCTTAGGCTGCCGGTGCATCTGTGGAGGTGAACTGCCATCTGTCACTCACACCCCCCAGGTCCTCTTGGGGTGCCAGGCACGGTGTGACTGTGAGAAATGGCTCTTCCCTCGGCGAGAAGCCACTGGGTTTGAACAGCCACAAGAGCTGGAGCCCTGGAGGCTGCCCACCCAGCTGCCTTCCAAACACCAGCGGCAACTCCCAGGTCCAGCAAGGAGTCAGAACCTTCAAGGTCAAAGAGTTGGACACTGGAACTTGAAGTTAAAAGCAGGGGCTCTAGCACCAAACTTCTGGGGTTCATATCCTAGCTCTGGGACTTCAGAAGGTGTGACTTTGAGCGAGTCACACCTCCTCCATGGCTTCAGTTTCCCTGTCTGAAGAATGTGGAGGGCAGTAATGGTGCCCATCTCACACGGTGGTGGTGAGCAGCACTGGCATGGCACTCACACGGGGCCCAGAACATATTTCGTGTTCAGTAAATGTTGCCATCAACGTATTGGCCCAGGGAGGCCTGTGGAAATAATTCCTGCACCCTGAAAGGCTCATTCGTCAACAACCTAGCTGAAAGCCCAGGGACCTTGAACCCCCAGTCACGACGAAGCACTTCTGCAGAGGGTCTCATTCCACAACACGCAGCAGGCACCTCCCCTGCCCTGCACCCTCCTGTACATGGGGTTCTCAGGATGCACATTGGAACTGCCTGGGGTGCTTTTAAAGAACACAGGTGTCTGCTGCCTCCCCGCTTCCTGGGGTCCTGACACTGTTGGCCCTTCAGACCCTGACCTCAGTATATTGCCAGGTCCTCTGGCAACTCTACAGCGCAGCCAGAGTTGAGGATCACTGGACCTGGGAGATAAGGGGCTGTTCCGTAGACTCAAGGTCCCTCCCAGCTCAGACACTGTAGGGTCATAGGAGAGGGGATGTGGTGTGACCGGGAACCACTCTTTGTGCCATGGGGGTCCTGGGTGCACTTCTCTGGCTCACTTCATGCAGTGGAGTGCCGCATGGGCCTGCACCTTAAAAGCTGTAGTCCCCTCCCAGCCCACAAAACAGCAAATCCATGCCCTTGGCTCTTCTGTCTTACAATCCCTTTGTGCATTCTTATTGTAAGGTTTAAAGGGGACTACGTTAATTCAAAGTCATACCATATTTTGTTGTATATAACGCGCACCCATGTTTAAGCACTACCCATGTATCATGTGCATCCATATTTTTCCCTCAAAAATTTGGGCAAGAATGTGTGTATTATACACAGCAAAATGGGTATATTTAATGAAGCCCAGGAATGCAGAACCCCACAAAGTTCAGTGCAAAGAGTACGTCCTGCCCTCTCCAAGTTGGGTGGCCTGAACTGTAGCTGCAACTGGGTGACCTCAGGTGTGTCACTGGGCTTCCTTGTCCACACCCGTAGGAGAAGGGCTTGCCTAGATGGTCTCGAAGGTCCTACCTATTACAAACATTTAATAATAAAAGGGCACATAACAAGTCATAATCAAGGTGACTTTGTGTCAGGACACTGTTTTAAATGTATTGAATCCTCACCACAATCTTACGAGCAGGATTCTTTCC
The DNA here is from genome assembly GCA_004024845.1 of Tonatia bakeri. NCBI lineage: Eukaryota > Metazoa > Chordata > Mammalia > Chiroptera > Phyllostomidae > Tonatia > Tonatia bakeri. Next base: position 26,368 of record PVIA01014331.1, read on the forward strand.
TCACCCTATCCCCCTCTACAGATGAGGAAGTTGAGGCAAGGAGTGAGTAAGCAGATTTCCCAAGGATACGGGACTGCCTACTGGGGGAGGCAGGGTTCACACTCGGTTACGTTCCCAACCCACACTTTTAACCACGATTGCTCCGCCTTTCTGCCTCACAATTACGAAAACTTACCCATGGGGTCTTTTTCCCTTGGAAAACTATGCTTTTGTTGCCACTGCAAATTTGGGAAGAAATGGGGCCTGGCCTCAGAGGGAAATGGCTGGAGACAGGAGAGCTCCTAGGAAGGGGAGGCAGTGGATCCTGCAAGAAGCGAGCGAGCCTTACTCTTTGAAGGAGCTGTAATACTGGTTGACAAATTCGATAGCTTGAGGTAGAAGCTCGTCTGGAGAGGTAGGCTTGTCCCTGGGTCCTCTGGTCAAACTTTTGGAGTTCATGATGGCTCCCAAGCAATACTTGGATTTGCAAGCGAGATCCTGGGAAGAGAGAGGTAGGTGGTGATGTGGGCACTTTTGATGGCCATCCTCTCCAGGGTTAGCTCTCCTGGACACCTCCTTCCACTCTGGCTGTTCCAGCCACCTACCACGCCTCTGTACCCCTGTGGCACCTCCTGCTTGGGGTCCACCAGGCCTTTCCCTCTGCCTAGAGCTCTTTTCCTCTACTGGCTAGACCCCAGTGGGTATAAACTGGGGTTGCTCTCCCTTGACTGGGCTCAGCCTCTTGGCCCTATTTCCAGCCAGCCCCAGACCCAGAGCGAAGTCAACAGCTCTATCCCTGGAAACATCTCGACTACCTTCTCATTCAAAGAGACTGATGTGGCTCCTGGGAATACACTATTGCCATTCGGCCAGAGTGAACTGAAATGAGAGGGTGCAAATCCCAAAGCCAGAGGGTGGCACCAAAAAAGTACTGGAAGGAGGTACACCCAATGTTAACTGGGGTAATTTCTGGAAGGTGTGGGAAATTGTCGTGCTGTCATGGTCTTGAAATTTCAATTCTTTCCCACTTGAATAGAATGCATTGTAAAGTTATAATGAGAAGCACAGAATACAGGAAGGAGCTATAAAGGACACTTAGTACAACTACTCACTGGATGCTCGAACCCCTCTCTGATATCCCTGCCAAACAGCACTGACCCCTTCTCCCAACAGCAAGTGCTGTTACTGTACTTCAGTTCATCTCTGGACAGGTCTGTTAGAAAACTCCCC
>PVIA01014332.1:0-27567 GCA_004024845.1 Tonatia bakeri
TAGTTTTTATTTTCATTGTTTTTCTTTTCTTTTAGGTTCATTTGTTGATAGTTATGAGTTTGTTGTCATTTTACTGTTCACATTTTTGACCTTCTTTTTCTTAGATAAGTTCCTTGAACATTTCACATAGTAGGAGCTTGGTGATGATGAACTCCTTTAACTGGACCTTATTTGGGAAGCACTTTATCTGCCCTTCCATCCTAAAAGCTTTCCATGAAAGCTTTACCAGATAGAGTAATCATGGATATAGGTCCTTGCCTTTCATAACTTCAAATACTTCTTTCCAACCCCTTCTTGCCTGTAAGGTTTCTTTTGAGAAGTCAGCTGATGGCCTTATGGGAACTCCTTTGTAGGTAAGTATCTTCTTTTCTCTTGCTGCTCTTAGGAGTCTCTCTTTGTCTTTAATCTTGGGTAACTTAATGATGATTACCTTGGTGTGTTCCTCTTTGGGTCCAACTTCTTTGGGACTCTCTGGGCTTCCTGGACTTCCCGGAATTCTATTTCCTTCGCCAGATTGGGAAAGTTTTCCTTCATTATTTGTTCAAATAATTTTTTAATTTCTTGCTGTTGTTCTTCTCCTTCTGGCACCCCTGTAATTTGGATATTGGGACATTTCAGGTTGTCCCAGAGAGTCCTCAGCCTCTCTTTATTTTTTTTGATTCTTGTTTCTTCGTTCTGATCCAGGTGGATGTTTATTTCTTCCTTTTGTTCCAAATTGTTGCTTTGAATCCTGGTTTCCTTCTTGTCACTGTTGGTTCCCTGAATATTTTTGCTTTATTTCATTTTGGGTATCTTTCATTTGTTCTTTCAGTTTTCAACTAAGCTCAATCAGTTCTGTGAGCATTTTGATTACCAGGGCTTAAAATTTTCTATCAGTTAGGTTGGCAGTCTCCTCATCACTTAGTTCTGAGGTTTTGCTCTGTCCTTTCATTTGGGCTGTATTTCTTTGTCTTGGCGCAGCTGATAAGTTGTAAGGAGGCGGGGCCTTAGGTACTCACCCAGGCAGGGCAACCCTCTTTGACCTCAGAGCTGCTTGTGGGGAAGGGGCCAGAGAGGGAGCAATGCAGCTCACCTGCTCATCTCTAATGCACTTTCCAACAGACTGTTGAGTCAGACTGAAAGTATCTCCCACTCTGGCAACTGCAGCCGAAGCCCACAGTCAGCTCTGAGTCTCAGTTTCCCCCTTAAGTCAGTTCCTCCCATGCAGCTCCACTGAACTCAGCTGTCAGCCCCAGCCCCTCAGCCATCTTGCCGTGGTTTTTCTTAGTTGCTTGCCCCACACGGTCTGCCTTACTGTTCTGGTTAGTTTTTTCTTTAATTCCTTGGTTGTTGGAGTTCCGTGCAGTTTGATTTTTCTGGTGTTTGTGGTTGTTTATTGATTTTAGAATGGTTGTTATCCTGCTTTTGGTTGTAAGAGGAAGCAAAGGGTTTCTACCTACGCCTCCATCTTGGCCAGAAGTAGGGATTCTTCTTATAGTCCCTTACGCACAATGTACTCATTCTCACTTCCATTCACACTGACCTACACATCTGGAATATACTTATTGTGCTCTTCAGTGAAACAGGTCATGGTCAGCTGGCTAATCATAGGCTTAGCCCCATCTCTGACCCTTGTAGCCCATTATGATCTTTACTTCTTTTTTCCTGATGGCAGATAGTGAGATAAAAATCAGAGATACCAATGTTGAAGAAAACCTCAAAGCAGTTATATGAGGAAAGTTTGTAAAAGAGAAAAAGATAGTCACTAACTCTTCTTCATCAAAGAGCCACCTAAATCCATTTGAAAATGTTCAGTTGTCTTGTTCCATCCTTAATAGGTTTGAACTTTAGTCCAAACTCTCATGATTTCCATTTTACTGAAACTTTTCTCTCCAAAGTTACCATTAACTCTTTGTAAAATTTTGTCTTTTATAATAACATTGAGAGGTTTTTAAAAAATTATTTTCACTATAAAAATTTATGGGAAATAGAACTAAGATTAAGGAAAAAATTAAATCACCAGTACTTTTACTACTCTCTTGCTGTTACTATTTTGTACACAGAAACTCTTCCTTAAAAGTTTCTATTTAGAACTTTTGCAGTTATAACATTGTATATCAGAATAAAAGCTCTTCAACACTACTCACCACAAACTTATGATGTCAGCAATTAGTGGGGCTATAGTAAGTTGGGTCTTGCCTTCTGTACTGAAATGTGTATGTTTAATAGTCTGTAGAATGTTTACTGGGTTTGTAATTATTTTGACCTGGTTTACAGATATCATTAACCCTTTTATGGCTTAAAAGAATAAAAGCTCTAAATGTGATCAAATTTTAGTAAAAACAGCCAAATAATTATAATGGAAACATAGAGGGTACATAAAAGTTAGAATATGTGGATACACAGAGAGATGGTAGTAGAGGCAGTAAAATGGAAACAAGGAGAAATGTTTGGAGACAGTTCAAACAATTCCAAGAAAAAATTCATGAAGGTCATGTACTAGGGTAATGACATATGCAGAGCAAGAGACAGATTTAAAAAAATATGTATGTGGGTATAACATGTTAAAGCTGCCCATATGTTGCAGATTAGGGGGAGAAGGGAATCAAACATGACTATTACAGGTTTCAAACCAAGTGACAATTTGTGGTTCACTTTTCTTCCTATATGACTGCACCTCCTTTGTGTACTTTGCTGTTCCTCAGGTGAACAAGGTGACTCTAATATGTCCTTCATCCCTTGCTTTCCCCCAGTGCCCCTCATCCTTTCTTCCATATGCCGCTCCTCTCTCATGGCTTCAGCTGTCATCTCTTTATGGATGATTCCCACACGTCTGCTTCGTGTTGACCTCTTTCTCAGCCTCTGATCCCTCGTATCAGTTGCTTGCTATACAGTTGCACTAGGATGCCATCATGTCATTATCATAGTGTTAGTCAGTCATAAATCTGTTCAAGTTCAGCTGATGTTGTGAGGTATATGACACCTTGGAAAAGTTGCTTAACTTTTATACGGGTATTATCCAGCTGAGGCACAGGTGGCAAACACAAGGCCTGAGGGCCAAATCCAGCCCTCTACCTTGTTTTACCCAGCCCAGCACCTTGTTTTTACTCAGCAGCAGTGCCCGAGCTCCTTGCCCCCAGTTAAGGAGTAGTTTACATTTATACAGTCCTAAAATTACATTTGGCCCTTTGAAGGCAACCATGAAGCTAATATGGCCCCTGGTGAAAATGAGTGTGACACCCCTGAGCTAAAAGGATTCACTTGTCTGCGTGCATCAAGGCCCAGTAAAGTGTGAACAGGAGTTTGCAGCAGAAAGTAAAGGTTTACTTAAGGAAATGGCACCAAGCTTGGAGACACAGGTGAGCTAGTAGTCTAAAACCTGGCTCTCCGGTGCTCTAAGGGATGGGTTATATAGCGGGAAATCATTAATCAGGGTGACTAAGGGAGTTAGGGTTAGGGTCGTGGGCTCTACTGATTGGTTGGAGCCAGGGTAGGGGCTAGTTGATTGCTGCATGTGGTCCTGGTGTCAGCATGGTATTGTTCTGTCTGGCTTTGCAAGGATGTGGTCAGTAGAGTCATTCCACTTTCATGGATCTGGGGCTGAAACACAGCTGAGGTGAAGAAGATGTTATGTTTAGTTTGGCTGAAACTCTGTTTCTATGGTCAACAGACCTGAGGCTTTGCTTTTTAAGGTAGTTTAACAATGACCAGAACCTAATTAATTGTCCTGAGGGCGTAATAATTAAGGGAGTAGTTGTACAGCCTGTGTAAAGGTAGAAGGATCTGGTTGAAAGGAGGCAACCAGATCCTTGTGGTTGAATTAAGGAAAAAGTCATATTAAAGAAATGAAGTTCTTGTACAGTTGTCAATGACCACATTTCAAAATGGGAATACCCAGTTTCCATTGATAGAGGATTGAATAAAGAAGATGTGGTTGATGTACACAATGGAATTCTACTCAGCCCAAAGAAAAGATGAAATATTGCCATTTGCAACAACATGGATGGACCTTGAGAATGTCATGCTAAGTAAAATAAGCCAGTCAGAAAAAGCTAGGAACCATATGATTTCACTTACATATCAATATAAAACTGACATTCAAGGACACAGACAGCAGTGTAGTGGTCACCAGAGGGAAAGGCATGGGGGGTGGACAGGGACCTGATATGTGGTGACGGAAGATGGTTTGACTGTAGCTGGTGGGCAAACAGTGCATATACAGACCTAGTGCCATAGAAATGTACACTTGAAGCCTATACAATCTTATTAACCAATGTCACCCCAATAAATTTAATTAAAAAATAAATAAAAATGGGAATAAGTATACCACTTCTCTTTCAGGGACATTATGAGCAGTAGATGAATAATCATCTCCTGAAAACAGTGCATTAACTGGGCCAGTTCATGATGATAGTTTTCTTGGTTTGAGGCAAAAGGAAGGTGATTGAGATAATGTTTTATCCTTCTTCCTATCTACTTCTGTTCTGTTTGGTTTTGGCAGATATTCTGTTACGCACCATCCTTTTTTGGGAAGACCTGTTGTTTATCTGAAGATTATATCCTAACTTTTTTTGGTTTTAACAGTCTCCTTTTTTTATGAAACTATGTTGCTAATAGGTAGTAGTTGTTACTGTGGTTATTTTAATATTCAGAGTTATTTTTTAAAAAGTCTGCAGCCCTATGTTATTTCCCCCTCATCCCTACAGTTTCTTCTATTGTTTAGATCTTTTCTTAGTGTAGTGCATTTGTTACAATCAATAAACCATATTAATACATTATTCATCAAAATTCATAGTTTACATTGGGGTTTACTCTTTGTGTTGTACATTCTGTGGGTTTTGACAAATGTAGAATGACATATTTGTACTATTGCTGTATCACACAGAGTAGTTTCACTGCCTTAAAAATCAGCTGCCCTTCACCTATTTGTCCTTCCCTTCCTCTCCCCAAACCTCTGGCAACCACTGGTCTTTTTACTGCCTCCATAGTTTCGCCTTTTCCAAATTGTCATTTGGAATCACTTAATACATAGCCAGATTGGCTTCTTTCACTCAGGAATATACCTTTAACTTTTCTCCATATCTTTTTTGTTGCTTGATAGGTCATTTCATCATTGAATGTCCCTTTGTATGGATGTAAGTTTGTTTATCCAGTCATCTACTGAAAGACTTTCAGTTGCTTCCAAAGGTTAGCAGTTATGAACAGGTTGCATTTTACTGTTCAACTTTGAATGTTTTATTGACATTGGGGTATATTCATATCCTAGGGTTGCTGTAACAGAGCACTGCAAAGTAGATGGCCTGAATCAACAGACATTGATTATCCCACAGTTCTGGAGTATGAGTGTTGGGGTGGGGTGGGTGGTGATTTGGGACTTCACAGGACAGGAAGGTAACTCACATGCAGACGGAAAAGCAAGTGCTTGCTAAATAAGTGCTCGGTGGACCAACTTTAACAGTGGAGCACAGGACTTTGAACAAATGGGCCTTTCTGGGTCCCTCTCTACCACACAGTTTATATTAAACTATGATTATCTGTTATGGTATCTCCCTTTCTAAAGCAGGTCCTCTTATCTAAATTCCTGTAGTCACATAAAGGGGGATGGTCAAACGTTGTTGCTGAGTCTTTTGTTCCTTAATAACCAGTTTAAAATCAGTATCCCAAAAGGCATATTTTGGAGTGGCAAACTCTGCTTCTGTTACCTCTTTCGTAACTGCTGGTGAAGGGCAAGAGTCCTTGGTCTTCTTGCTGTATAGACCATCTCTTCAATTTCTCCCTCCATGGAAGTATTTCTGTGTCTTCACAGGTCTGTGTTCTAATAATGACAACAGTCATGTTGGATTACTGGCCCACCCTACTCCATTGTATCATTGTCTTGACTAATTACAGTGACCCTACCTGCAGTCACCCTATTGTTGGGAACCGCCCTGCCTGGCTTCAGAAGCTGTAACCCCTGCCAAGGCTAAGGCTGAGGGAATGACCTTGGAACCATAAGCCACCAAGGAGACAAGCTTATCTCCGTGGCAGGAGTGCCGCTTCTACTCCTTTTATTTCACCCTGCCTGGTCCCCAGTGCTTGGTTGGGTAGCCAATGATGGGTAAGATTCCCCAAGGGGGAATGACCTAAGACAGGCCCGATCACATGGGAGGCCCCCAAGGAAGGACTTTGGGGGCTATGGCAAAAGGGGGTGATGGACCCTCACCCCTCGGCTTTGACAAAGCCTGAGTGCTCATGGTGTGCGAGAAAATCTCCTTATCTCTTGGCTGCCTTAGTTCCCTTGCTCCGGTGGTGCCGCCCTATGCTGGAAAGGGCAGGTTCCCTGGGTGATCAGGCTTAAGAAAGAATATGTAAAATCCTGTGAAACCTGCTTTGTTTAGAATGCTCTTGGTTGAATGAGAAGGGTCCAAGGAGGAAGTTTGACCCTGACTCAAAATAGGCCCTCAGACTTCCTTGTTATTTGATCCATACTTCCTGGCAATGAGTAATGAGCTTTACCTGACTTCCTGTGTAAACGAACCCAATAAAAGTCTTTGAGGAAAAGGCTCTTGGTCCTTCTCCTTCGAGAGATCGGCCACCTTTCCTCCCCAGGCAGATCATGTCTTGGTAGATTTATTCTCATCAGTAGCGGACGGGGGACTCTGCAGGCAAAGCTCCCCCATACCTTATTTCCATACAAGGTCACATTCTGAGGTCCTGTCAGTTAGGTCTTCAATCTGTCTTTATCTGTTGGAAAGCACAGTTCAACCTATAGCACAAAGTGATGCTTTTCAGCCTGTTCCTCTTTAGGTACTCACCCTTTTTGTAGGTGGTGGTGGTTATCCAGCTGTTGCTGATTGTGGTTTCAGGTGAAACCCCAAACCACTGTTCTTGGCAGTGTTATGAAATGAAAGGATTTCTTTGGGTTCAGATTTGGATGTACTACTTTCAAATATATAACCAATAAGATCCATCCCAGATGCCAGTCTTTGGCTCCAACCAGTTCAGATTTTTTAAAAGATTTTATTTATTTATTTATTTATTTTTAAAATGAGGGAGGGAGGGAGAAAGAGAAGGAAAGAAACATCAATGTGTGGTTGCCTCTTACACACCCCCTACAGGGGACCTGCCCCACAACCCAGGCATGTGCCCTGACTGGGAATCTAACCGGTAACCCTTTGGTTTTCAGGCTGGCATTCAGTCCACTGAGCCACACCAGCCAGGGCCAGATTTTTAATTGTATGGTTCATTTGCCTACTTTGTTGGTTGTCAATTAATGGAAGAAAAAGGGGTTCTATGGAAAAGAACTTCATAAGTGATCTGATCATAAATTCCTAACTGGGCCAGTCATTTGAGTACTCATGCCCTAGGCATATAACTTCTTTAGTAGGAGGCTTATCTGTGCCTTAAGCCCTGTTCATTGTTTCTGTGCATCTAGATGAACATACCTTTGAAATGCCCCCTTTCAGACCCCCTCCTTCTAAAGCATGAGAGCACCAATTTTAACTATTCTGTCATTTTCTGCCTTGCTTTCTCCCACCTTCTATAGTCTTCCTTTTTTCCCCTCTTTCATATCAAATGCATTAAAGAAGTGCAAAACTGTTATTCTCTGGAGCAGTTGAGATCTTGCTCCCTGGTGTATGTCGTTTGGCTCAAACTCATAAAGCTTCTTTACAGGTTCGGATGTTCTTATATCAACATAACCAAATTGTGCTAAAAAATAGACTCAAGTAAAGTTGATGTAAAGAATTTTATTTAGTAGGATTTTCAGTGAAGAATAAGTTAATTATTTTTTCCCTTTGCCATTTTAGTACATACAGAGAAACTGGAGGATAGTTTTTAACTTCTTCAGACTCATTTTTTTCCTTTTAGATGATTTTAATTTAGTGTTTTTCAGATTTCAGAAAAATTCTTTCCTGTTTTTATGTCATCTGACATTCCATGTGAAAACTGACCCATAAACTTGCCAACTTCCAGATCATCATTTTAGATAAGGTTTCTGAATTTCCTTTTTAGTAATTTCCTGATCAGAGAGAGGGAGAGAAGGGACGTAGGGTACAGTCCCGTGGAAAGTTCGAGTTTGTTAGAGAGGGCATGGAAGACAATAGGGGAAAGCACATTTGGGGGAGAGCATAACTGAATTGATTGGGTTTTAGGAGTTAAAGAAATTATAAATTTCCATCTGCGTGTTTTTTTCTCCAGTAAGATTTTAATGTTCTCTATAGACTTTTCTTGATAATAAGCAAATGACTAAATATTGTATTAAATGCAATCAAAGAGCAGATGTATATGATCTTATCTGTTGATATAACCAGAGCTCCTGCAGCAGGCAGTGGTCTAAGGAATCTGATAGGAAACAGATCAGATAGCCATTTAGTAACATTATTTTGGCCCAGCAAGAGAAAAGTGTTTTATGTCTTTTGGGGGATTTCTCTTGATGGGGATTTCTCTCCTCCTCTCATATGGGAGGGTTATATAACTTTTTTCCACTAAAGATAGTTCCCTGTGAAAAGCCTATGAATCAGTGTGGTTTTGCTGCCTTAGTTCTCTAGTTCCCATTGTGGAAAGGTAGATTCCTGGTGTGTCTGAGTTGCCCTCTTGTTTCAACCTTACCTCCTTTTTTGTTAATCCATATTTCTTCTTCCAGCATTGACATATCTTAGATGCAATTCCTCCCAAGTAAAAATCGTCAAGTGTTGCTCAAATAATTGGTTGAATTTGTTTTTAAGCCTATGGTCAAATTTAACCACTTCTTCCAACACGTATCAAATATTCCTCTTTTTTTTACTACCACTTTATTTTTCATACCAGACTAATCCAGGATTTTGATATTTCTTTTCTAGATTGTTATCATTTCATCTTCATTATACCCAGTTTTGTGCACTTCCTTGACCATGTCATTACCTCTGCCAGAGGCTGCAGTGATTTTCCTTCACATGACTGGTCAAGTTTAAAAGTCTTAACTCCCTCCCCAGTATTACGTTATAAAAATTTCCAAACACACTGTTGAGTTGTATGAGTTTTCTATGTATTCTGGATATTAACCTCTTATCAGATACATGCTTTGTAAACATTATCTTCAAATCAGTAAGTCGCTGTTTCATTTTGTTGATAGTCTTCTTTGCCCTACAGAAGCTTTGTAGTTTGGTATAGTCCCATTTGTTTTTGCTCTTGTTGCCTTTCCTTTTGATGTCAAATCCAAAAAATTATTGCCAAGACTGATGTCAAGGGGCTTACCTGCTAGTTCCTTCTAGTTTTATGGTTTCAAGTTTTATGTTTAAGTCTTTAATCCATTTTGAGGTGATATTTGTATATAGTGCAAGACAGGGATCCAATTTTACTCTTTCGCATTTGGCTGTCCAGTTTTCCCAGCACCATTTTACTGAAAAGACTTTTTGGCCCTGCCTGGCATAGCTCAGTGGATTGAGCTCGGGCTGCGAACCAAAGCATCACAGGTTCGATTCCCAATCAGGGCACATGCCTGGGTCACAGGCCACGGCCCCCAGCAACCACACATTGATGTTTCTCTCTCTCTTTCTCCTTCCCTTCCCTCTCTAAAAATAAATAAATAAAATCTTAAAAAAAAAAGAGAGAGAAAACAAATATCAAATCATTAAAAAAAAAAAAGGAAAGAAAGAAAAGACTTTTTGTGTCCTCACCGCATATTCTTGGGAATGTGTTGTAAGTTAATTGATCTTACACGCATAGGTTTATTTCTGTGCTCTTTATTCTGTTCCATAGATCTATGCCTCTGTTTATATGATAATACCATACTGGTTTAATGACTGTAGTTTTGTAGTAGAGTTTAAAACTAGGAATTATGGTGCCTCCAGCTTTTTCCCCCCTCAAGATTGCTTTGTCTATTTGGAATCTTTTGTGGTTCCATACAGATTTTAGGATTTTTTTTTATTTCTGTGGAAAATGCCATTGGAATTTTTATAGGGATTGCATTGAACATTTTATGTTGTTAATGCTGCAGCTTACCTCATTTTGTATTGTATATTGTGTAAAGAAGTTATACTGGCTGTAATTATTTTTAATGCTCTTCTCTTTAATGCTTCTAATGTAGTCAGTTGTTTAACACAGCATCCCATTGCAGAATTAGACTTTCCAAATCTAACTATATGTTTACCTTTACCAGTGGTTTGTATGTTTTCATGTAACTATTAGGATATTTTCATTTCACCTTGAAGAATTCCTTTCATCATTTTTTTGTAAGGCAGACATAATGGTGATGAACTCTCTTAGCTTTCGTTTGTCTGGAAAAGTATTTCTTCCTCATTTCTGAAGGATTCCTTTGCCAGATAGAGTAGACTTGGCTGGCAGTTTTTACCTTTCAGCATTTTGAATATACCAATTAATTCTCTCCCAGCCTGTAAGGTTTCTGCTGAGAAATCTGCTGATAGCCTAATGGGAGTTCCTTTGTAGGTTAAAGTGTTTTGTTTTTTGTTTTGTTTTGTTTTGTTTTGTTTTTGGTTTTTTACTACTTTTAGGATTCTCTTCTTATCTTTGATTTTTAACAGTTTCATTATAATGTGTCTTAAGGAGGATTGTTTTGCATTGAAATAATGAGAGGATCTATGAGCTTCATGTACTCAGATGTCCAACTCTCTCCCCCCAGGTCTGGAATTCCTAATAAGCTTTGTGCCCCCTTTCCCTTTTCTTCTTCTTTTGGAACTCCAGTGATTGTGATATTGGTTCTTTTGATGGTGTCTTACAAATCATGTAGGTTTGCTTCACTTTTTTTTAATTCTTTTTTCTTTGTTCTCCTCCATTGGGTTACTTCAAAGTTCCTATTCTTTAAGTCACTGATTCTGTCTTTTGCTTGTTCTCTTCTGTTGTTAGTACTCTTGTCTTGCATTCTTTATTTCATTCAGTGAATTCTTCAGCTACAGAATTTCTGTATTTTTAATGATATTTATCTGTTTAGTTCTCATTTTGTTCATTTATTGTTTTCTTGATCTCACTGTATTGTCTTTATATTTTTTCTAGCTAATTGAGTTCCCTCAAAACAGCTTTTTAAAATTCTTTATTGGTTAAGTCACAGGTCTCTGTCTTTGGGTTCAGTTATTAGGGGAGTGTTGTGATCTTTTGATGATGTCATGTTCCCTTGATTCTTTATGTTAGTTGTAGTTTTCTATTGCGGTTTTGGCATTTGAAGTAACAGCCATCTCCGCCAACCTTTACTAGCTGCCTTTATGTGAGAGATTCTTTTTGTTGGCTTGGCTTATATTCTGGGGCTTCCTCTGTCCTTGTATGAATACACCTGTTCCACACTTCTTGCTTCCTCTTGTGGCAGGATTCTTAAGCTGCGTGTCTTCTGTTGATCTTACAGTGAACCAGGCTAGCTGTTGGAACCTCTTTTTCATTGTTCCAAAGGTGGCAGTACAGCTTATGATTATTTCTCCCTTGGCTACTGACCGTGGCTTTTCTGTATACATCCCCTGTCTACCTGAGCTTGCTCTTGCTGTTTCCCTCTGAAACATGGACAGTAAGCTGATTGCAGAGAGGGGTTTTGGCACTTGAGGATTTGGGGGCTCCTATGGGTCAGCTAAAGGGATCCTGGGGTGAGATTTTTCCAGCATCTTATGATTGAGCTTTCTGCTAGAGTCCAGAACCCAGAGAACTACATTCCTTTAATGCCTTCTGATATTCTTACCTGCCTCTTTCCTGAACTCCTTCCTACCTCAAGGAAGTTCTTCCTATCTAATGGAGCTCTTGCTTTAATACTCTGGGTGCTGTGGGCGAGAGTAGGGTTTCTTTAGTAGCAGCCCCACAGCCGGTGGAGTTGAGTGCTCACTCACTGCTCTCCTCTTTCCTCTATAGGAGGGCTCCCCAACTTCCTCTTGCTCTAACATGTGCTGCTTTAAGGGTAAAGGTGATGCTGGCAAAGTTCCTCTTATCCACTCTGATGCATCCAAACTTACATATATTTTTTGCTCCAGCAGAGTGCTGGAACTTCTGTAGAAACCTGGATTTCTATGAATGCTTTCTCATCTGTGAGTGTATACCCAAGTCAGTGTTTCCCAGGTGCTGTGGCCAAGAGGGGTTGGAGTCAGTTCACAGACTCCTGCTGGTTCCGCAGCCCTTTCCAGGGTCTGTCTGTCTAGTACCTGATGCATTAGTGGGTGAGACTCCTCCTGGGTCCCTTGGCATATGGTGCTGGATTTCGTAGCTCCTGTGGAAGCCCTTTTTTGCTCATGGATAGATGCCAAATTTTAGAAGTTAAAGGGCAACAAAAATGAGGGCTATCTTATGCTGCCATGACACTGACATCATTCCTCATCTTGCTTTCTTCAGAATAGGGTGCTCTCTATTCTGTAGCTAAATCTAGAAGTCATTAGTTCAAGAGTTAGGTTTATGGTTCTCTTTATGACATGCTGTCTCAAATATTAATGCCTGTGTATTTTATTTTATTTTGTGTAGTATATCTAATATTTAGGACATTATGGAGACATTATGTTTATTGTTATGAGATTAATGCAATTCAGACATTTGTAAGGTATCATTAATCCCTATTTACTTTACAACAGAAAAACAAACCAACGTGTAAATAGACCATTGTGAGAAGAGATAGTGAAAATTTCTGTTGCTGCTTCTGTTATTAATGAGTGATTAGTTGGTTTTTCTTACATTTTAATAGCATTTTGCAAATCCCTTTATGTTGCAGCTATCTCATTTCATACTTACAAACCTGTAGAGTTGGATTTTAATATTACCATGATATAAATGATGAAATTAAGTCTCACACAAGTTAGTGTGGTGACAGTAAATCTTTTTCTTTTTTTTTTCTTCTTCTTTTTGTTCTTTTGGCTATAGTAGGGTTATGAAGATATAATAACTTAATGCTTTGCTGTGCACCAAAAATTTCTGTTTTTATTTTTAAGTGCATTTTATTGATTATGCTATTACAGTTGTCCCATTTTTTTCTCCCTCTTATCCACCTCTACCCTGCAACCCCCCTGCTCCAGCATACCCCCACCTTAGCTCATGTCCATGGGTTGTACATATAAGTTCTTGGGCTTCTCCATTTCCCATACTATTCTTAACCTCCCCTGTCTATTCTGTACCTACTATTTATGTTCCTTTTCCCCTGTACCCTTTTCCCCCATTCTCCTCCTCCCCAGTGAAAATCCTCCATGTAATCTCCATTTCTGTGATTTTATTCCTGTTCTACTTGTTTGCTTAGTTTGTTTTTGTTTTTAAGGTTCAATTGTTGATAATTGTGATTTTGTTGTCATTTTCCTGTTTATAGTTTTGATCTCCTTTTTCTTAGATAAGTCCCTTTAACATTTCATATAATAAGGGCTTGGTGATGATGAACTCCTTTAACTTGACCTTATCTGGGAAGCACTTCATCTGCGCTTCCATTCTAGATGAAAGCTTTGCTGGATAGAGTAATCTTGGATGTAGGTCCTTGCCTTTCATGTCTTTGAATACTTCTTTCCAGCCCCTTCTTGCCTGTAAGGTTTCTTTCGAGAAGTCAGCTGATAGTCTTATGGGTACTCCTTTGTAGGTAACTGTCTTCTTTTCTCTTGCTGCTTTTAAGATTCTCTCCTCTTTAATCATGGGTAATGTCATTATGATATGTCTTGGTGTGTACTTCCTTGGGACTCTCTGAGCTTCCTGGACTTCCTGAAAGTCTGTTTCTTTCACCAGACCGGGGAAGTTCTACTTCATTATTTTTTCAAATTAGTTTTCAATTTCTTGCTCTTCCTCTTCTCCTTCTGGCACCCCTGTGATTCAGTAGTTCAAACGTTTAAAGTTGTCTGAGAGGTTTCTAAGCCTTTCCTCATTTTTTTGAATTCTTAGTTCTTCATTTTGTTCTGGTTGAATGTTTATGCTTCCTTCTTTCCAAATCATTGATTTGAGTCCCAGTTTCCTTCCCGTCACTGTTGGTTCCCTGTACATTTTCCTTTATTTCACTTTTCATAGTCTTCACTTCTTCCTTTATTTTGTAACCATCCTCAGCCATTTCTGTGAACATTCTGATTACCAGTGTTTTGAACTCTGCATCTGATAGGTTGGCTATCTCTTCATCGAATAGTTCTATTTTTGGAATTTTTATCTGTTTTTTCACTTGGGCCATATTTCTGTGTCTCAGTGCACCTGTTACATTGTAGCAGGTGGAACATTAGGTATTTGCCAGGGTAGGCCAACCCACTTCCCTGTCTTGTGTTGTTGTAGGGGAGGCATCAGAGAGGGAACTGTGCCACTTGCTCGGTTCTCAGCCTGCTTTCAGTCATTTCCCCCCCTACCCACAAGCAAATTGCACCTTTCTGGTGCTGATTCTGGGTGTGTGGTTTTGTATACGTTCTGGGACTCCATGGTCCCCTCCAATGGACTCTCCTGTGTGAGACTGGAATTTTCTTTTGCCATCACAACCCTCACAGCTTCTTACAGCCAAAGGTTTTGAGGCTTTATTTCCCTGCACTGAAGCCCTGTGTTGCATGGTCTGTCTCGCTCCCCAGTTGTACTTCCCTGTTTACCCACACACAATTGTGGGAATGCCTGGTCCACCTGCTGCCACCTCTCCATGAGTCTTTTCCACCCTGGCTACCCATCTCCGCCTTCCTACCAGTCTGGATGAATGTGTCTTCTTTAACTCTTGGTTGTCGGACTTCCATACAGTTCGATTTTCTGGCAGTTCTGTTTGTTTTGTGTTTAAATTGGTTGTTGTCTTTCTTTTGGTTGTGTGAGGAAGTGAAGCCTATCTATCTACACCTCCATCTTGGCCAGAAGTCCTCATTAATACTTTTAAAATATTTATTACATTTTTATGACAGTGCTTTTGACTTACTGGATTAAATGAAATATGTTAAAATCAATTTTACCTGTGTTTACTTTTTTAAATGTGGCTTCTAGACCATTAAAAAATTGCACATATGGCTCCTGTTTGAATACTCAATTTCTATTGAGTATTCAAAAGTGGACAAGATGGGGTACCTCTTCTCTAAGGAGTCTGGTTTGGAAGAAGTCAGACAGGCAGCTGAAGTGGGTGGTAAGTGCCATACTGGAGCTCATGCATAGGAGACATCTAACCCAGTTTGAGAGCGTGCAGAAGGTGCCCTTTAAGGCAGTTAATATTCAGTACCTTGTGTTTTCTTCCTTTTATATACCTTCTATTGATAACTCTTAAGTCTACTTTTGGGTTGAAGGAAATGAAAGTCAAAAGCTTTTAAAAAATGTTCGCTGCTCTGACCTGTGGCTCAGTTGGTTGGAGCATCATCCTGTACACCAAGAGATTGTGGGTTTGATTCCTGGTCGGGGCACATACCTAGGTTGTGGTTCAGTCCCTCTGTTTCTGGCATATATGGGAGGCAACTGATTGATGTTTCTCTCTCTTTCTTCTTCTCTCCCTACTGCTTCCCTCTCTCCCCTCTCACCCCTCCCTTCCTCTCTCTAAGATCAATAAACATATCCTGTGAGGATTAAAAAAGTGTTTGAGAGTCATTTATTTTAGTGCTATTGGTTCTCAGTCTGATGAAACAAATCAAGGTTGAAGTAGAAAGCTTGCATCTGCTCACAGAGACCACTACTCGGCCCTCCCCCAGAACTGGTTTAGACAACAAAATGGATGGTAGTGCTACTTGCTAAGTATAAAAGACAGGTCAATTTGAGATCTGCTGAGTTCAAGGTATCTGTGGAACATTTAGATGAGGAGGAACATTAGTCACCTGGAGGCATGGAACTAGAGTCCAAGAAAAATCTCCACTGTCAATGTAGATTGAAAGTAGTTGAAGTCATAGACGAAGTATGAAATCATCAGGAAGTGACTAGATGAAAAATGGACAAACCTCTGAGGGACAGGGAAGGCTAGAAAAGAGAATGTAAAGGTCATTGAAAAAGAATGGCCAGAGGAGATGTTTAGCCAAGCTCATGTGCAGATAGTGTCAAAAGTAACAGATAAAAATAAAGACTGAAATGTCCATTATCTTTAATAAAGAGGAATTTATTGGGGAGAAAGCAGGTTCCCTCCTGCACTGGGTTAGGTTAGGTAGCAAAGCCAGATTCCAGAATGTTGAGGAATTAATGGTAAGTAAAGAATTATTAATAATAAAGTTTATTATTTGGGAGTTAAAGGGATGGAGTGGGGAGGCTTGTGGTAGCTAGGGGATGTATTTGACACATGACCCACTTTGTGTGTGTTTGTGTATGTGTGTGTCTTCTCTGAGTTGTAGCTGCATTAGAAAACTGTGTTTCTGTTATCTTTACATTCTTGCAATCCAGTGTAGCATCTTTCATAAGGTAACTACTCAGTAACATTGTTGATCATGATTTCAATTAAGTTAAATATCTCTTTTTCAACAAGATTCTTTATCAGCATCATTTCCAAATTCTATAAAAGTTAAATCTACATAAGAACTTGATTTACTTTGAGTTTAAATGCACTAAGTAAGGCCTTTAGGCATGGCTTACTGGAAAGAAAATGGGCTTTGTGGTCCACTAAAAACTGTAATTCACATCTAGATTCTGACACGTTTTAGCTATGTGACCTTGAGCAAATTGTCACTTCTAACCTTTTTGTCCTCTTTTAGGATTGAGGACAATAACACCTACCCTTATAAGGCTGTTATAGAATTCAATGAGAAAACGTGTAAAGTATTTATATATAGTGTCTTTTATGAAGTAGGCACTTGGTAAATGCTCTGTAGAAAAATAGCAACTTCACATTGTTATATATGTCAAGATTGCAGTTTTATAATTTGATATCGTGTTGTAATATAATAACTTTATGTAAGAGGAAGCATACTCAGTTGAAATTTGAGTGAAAAATTAACCTTTGAGTAAAAAATATTTCTTTTCTTGCCCCTCCTCCATTTTCCAATCCAGGTCCTGAGAGAGTCTAACAAATTAGCAGAAATGGAAGAACCGCCCTTGCTTCCAGGAGAAAATATTAAAGACATGGGTCTGTAATGGTATTTTTTGTTGAATTTCCTTCTCCTTTCTGGCTGTGCAGACTATTCAGTCCTCTTGATAGACAGAGAACAGGCTGCCCGAGGCGCCTCCTATCTGGCAGTGCTGGTTCTGCCGGCCTTCCCAGCATTTAGGGTGTTCTTAAGCCTAGGTCTAGACTTGTTGGTTTTGTTTGTATTTGGACTGCAGGGAAACATACAAACTGAATATTTTGCTATTTCTGGTTTGCTATACTTTTGTTGAAAGTAGGTGGCTTTTTTTTTAACTGTTGCTGAATTCTGTGAAAGCAAACTTCATTATTTTGAATTACCACAGTAAGATACTGGGTTGCCTAGATAAAAAAAACATTGAATTGTTACTTTGTACATGTAATTTTTCTTAAAAAAATGCTCTTTTCTTTATTTTTTCCTACTCTGAATAAACTGATGTCAATTTTTGGATGAAAATATTTCATCTCCATTGCAAAGCAAGCCATTGGCATGTGGGTGCCTTTCTTTTTCCAGCCCACAAAACCAAGCATTAGCTTATATAATCTGGAAACTAGATATAAACATTTGAGCTATTTTTTTTTGTCTTCATGCTTTTACTTTTAAATACCCATAGCTCTTATAATATAATATACAATAATAGAATAGGAGAATATGAAGTAATATAATAGAATAAAGTAAATGGTTTCTTAGCCAAAGTAAAACCACCCTTTATTTTATTATCAATCAAAATTTTAAAAGGACTTAGTAAATGCTTATTTTTCCCTGGCCAGATGTTATTTCCTTGTGCAAAACTAAGCAAACCAAAGGGAGAAACTGCGCCCAAGTGGGTTATTGTTGTGTACATTACATTTAGTTCTTTCACACCTTGTGGTGTTTATTTCCTCTGGCTCTTCGCTCCTGACTGAATCAATCCCTTTGTTTCCTGTACTCAGCCTCATGTACACCCAGAGCTCTTATTCTGATGAACTGCTTACTGAGTTAGGCACACATATTATCAGTATTGGATATTATGTAATAACAATAGTTAGTATTGTGTGCTTACTGTCTAATTTAATTATCCTCACAGTAGTCATCTGAGAAGGTATTAATCCCATTTAGTAGATGAGAAAACTAAAGCATAGGATGATTACCTAGGTAGTGAAGTCATAGCTAACATTGTGACAATTTTTTTCCCTCATCTGAACCTAATGCACATTCTGTTGCCACTTTGATAAATGACCTTATGAAAGAATTTCAATATATCACTCAGTCTCTTCTGTTGGCTCCTCTCCTTAAATAGCATGACTCCCTTTGGGACTTCATCCTTGACCCATTTCCCTTTTCCCTCCTGTATGCTCTTTTTAGTTGACCATATCTAAATTAGTAGCTTTATTTACCATGTATTTACTGATGACTCCAGAATTTGTTGTTACTAGTATCAGCTTCTAATGCATATAAATAAATGCCCGCATCTTAGACACATACCCTTGGATATCTTATATACAGCCCTCATAACCAACATCTCCTAAATTATCCCTAAATTTACTCCTTTTTTTGTTCTCTTCCTTGGCTAATGTTAAAGACAAGTGTCCATTCACTCAAGGCAGAAATCTGTGAATCATACGAAGACTGCTTTTTTCTGAACTCTGACATCCAGTTGGTTATCAGATCCAGAGGAGTCAGTCTCTAAAAATTTCTTGAATTAATCTTTTCTTCTCAATATTCATGAGCCCTTGGTATCATATTTATGTAAATTTAATTTCAGATACCTATGGGAAACTTCAAATGCAGATATCTAGGAGAGATGTCTTAGGAGCTTAGGAGACAGACCAGGGTTGGAAACCCATATTTTGAAACCATCAGAAAATGGGTATTAGTTGAAAAATGAGAGGAAGAAAATAACCCAGAGAGCATATGGAGTGCGAATAAGGCCAAGAACATGGCTTTGATAAACATTTTATAATTATATGACAGAAAAGGAACCAGGAGGGAAACTGAGGAGTGAGACAGTGTGATACAATATAAATTATAGAGAACCAGACGATACACTTACCTCTATCCAAACAGGTACTTTACTTCCCACTTCTGTGTATTGGATTAGGTTCTCTTTCTGCATTGAGTGCTGCCTTACCATCTCTGCCCATCCAAAGGATACCAGTTGTTGGAGCACAGCTCTCATGCCTGTGTTCCTTGAGCCTTCTCTATAGCTGAATGGATTTTCTCTTCTCTGTACTAGAGTATGCTTTTGTGACTCTTTTCCTGCACAGACTATATTCTCAAATATTTCATTTATTTTATCTATTTTATATCCTTGTAGATACGAATTCTTAAGGCCATTATGGTCTGCCTCACAGAAATTATTGTGGATTCTTCATCTGTGAACTCAGTGAAAATTTGAGAGGATTAGTAAATCTGAACTCTTATGGTGTCACTAGGCAGTATTAGTGCTGCAAATTCAGAGGAATATATAATATATTAAGTATTCTGATTCAGAATCATCTATATAGACTTATTGTGAAAAATTAAATGTAATACATTAAAGTACAAGGCTAGAGTAACATTGAATATATTAATTTATCTAGAAAAGATGTTTGATTTTTAGTCGGTCTAATGTAAATCTGCGGTTTAGATGTTTTTTATAAAAGTTAGAGTAGTGTTAGGAACATCAGCAATGCTTTAGAGAAGTAACAGTCTCAGGTGCTGTGGCCGGGCACGTTAGCAGTAGAAGCAGTCCCACATGCAACGTTGCATGTTTTGACACAGGCTACAGACTGTATGCTACTTAGCAACTTTTTTGCACAATGTAGTGATTTGAATTTGTAGTCAGAGGAACTACATTCAAGTCATAATCTTTTTTAAATTTATTTTTTAATTGCATTTTTTCCATTACCATTTAGTCCCCTTATATCTCCCCCCACAATCACCACACTGTTATCCATGTCCACAAGTCCTTTTTCCTCACAACCTCCACCTTATACCCTCCCCCTCCCCCTGCCCTTTAGCTGTCATCCTGCTCTCTGTCTGTGAATCTATCTATATTTTGCTTGTTAGTTTAGTTTGTTCATTAGATGCCACATATGAGTGCAATCATATGGTATTTGTCTTTATCTGACTGGCTTATTTCACTTTGCATAATATTTCCAGGTCCATCCATACTGTCGCAAAGGGTAACATTTTCTTCTTTTTTACAACCCAGTAGTATTCTGTTGTGTAAATGTCTCATAGTTGCTCTATCCACTCATCTGTCGATGCACACTTGGGTGCTTCCATGTCTTGGCTGTTTTCAGTAACGCTGCCACGAGCATAGTGCCACTCATGTTCTTTCAGATCAGTGCTTTGGGCTCCTTCAGATATTCCCAGAAGTGGGGTCACTGGGTCAAGAGGCAGTT
The DNA here is from genome assembly GCA_004024845.1 of Tonatia bakeri. Taxonomy (NCBI): domain Eukaryota; kingdom Metazoa; phylum Chordata; class Mammalia; order Chiroptera; family Phyllostomidae; genus Tonatia; species Tonatia bakeri. Next base: position 20,231 of record PVIA01014332.1, read on the forward strand.
CCATTTTTAATTTTTTGTGGCATTTCCATTCTGCTTTCCACTGTGGCTGCTCCAGTCTGCATTCCCACCAACAGTACAAAAGTATTCCCGTCTCCACATTCTCACCAGCACTTGTTGATTTACTGATGATAGCCATTCTGACAGGTGTGAACTGATACCTCATTGTGGTTTTAATTTGCATTTCTCTGATGATTAGTGAGTTTGAGCATCTTTTCATATAGTCTATTGGCCATCTGAATGGCCTCTTCAAAGAAGTGTCTATTTGGGTCCTTTGCCCATTTTTTAATTGTAGGGTTTTTTGTTTTGTTTTGTTTGGGGGTTTTTTTTTGGTGTTGAGTTTAGTAAGTTCTTTGTGAATTTTGGAAATTAATCTCTCATCAGATGTATCAGTGAATATGTTCTCCCATATTATGGCTTGTCTTTTAATTTTGTTGATGTTTCCCTTTGCTGTGCAAAAAGTTTTTAGTTCAATGTAGTCCCATTTATTTATTTTTTCTTTTGTTTCCCTTGCTTGAGAAGATAATAGCTGATTAAATGTTGCTATGAGCTACATCTGAGATTATTGCTGCCTATGTCTTTTTTTAAGATTTTTATGATTTTTGGGTCTAAGTTTATTCAATAAATGGTGTTGAGAAAATTGGACAGATATGTGTAGAAAAATGAAACTAGACCACCTTCTTACACCACACACAAGAATATATTCAAAATGGATTCAAGACTTAAATGGCAAATCCAAAGAGTCTTAATCTTAGCAGTTACTGGTTCTGAAATATTGGGCAGTTTGTTTTTACTTCTCTGAGCCCTAGTATTCTCATCTAAAAATTGTAGCTAATTCCAAGTCTTGTATTTAAGGGTTTTTATGAAGATCAAAACAGGTACTCAGGTGGAAGGTACTTTATACGCTCTGAAGTGCTAGGCTATCATTGCTGGTTATTATTATTGTCATTTGCTCTGGTTATTGTTATTGTCATTTGTCAGTACCTAGTCACAGTCTCCCTCCTACTCAAACCCTGCTAAGCATAAGCTTTGACTTCAGAGTGACTTAGCTGCCCCCAGCCCAAGGGGTACGGATGAAGCAGACAGAACAAAGTGGAGCCTAATGACAATAGTAATGGAGGTAGAAACCCTTGTATAATACTGTTACTTTTTGAGTCACTTTCATGTATATTGTCTTGTGATTTTAAAATGAAAGCGAAGGTGTAACAAAAACATTGGACAAAGAGGGACATGTTCTGTATTGAAATATAGAATGGTAATATTGATTTTCTTGTGCGAGTGAGAAAACTGGCTCTAGAAGGAATACAGAAATGATTTTAGTAACAGGAAACACAGCTTTCCTAGTTGAGGTAAAAATTCATAAGGACAAGAAAATGTATGCAAGGCAGGTTTGCATATCTTTCTGTAATGACGAGTTTATTTAATTTTAAAAGCTTCCCTTTAAATGAAACATACATTGGAAATGATGATTTTAAAAATGTTGCTCATACTCGAACATTCCCAAGGGAATTATTTTGAAGGTTAGAAATGTTTGTTAGAAAATCATCCTCATTTCAAATTCCTTACAAAGCAGTCATTTCTTCAAAGTGGTAACTAAAAAGCAAAGTCAGGAAGTTGCAATACCTTATTAAATGCATTTTAAGTTTTCCCAGAAGCCTCTTTTAAGGTTCTTAGGAATTTTTTGCTCCTAATTGTGTCTTAATTCCTTGCAACAATGAAGATATCTATTTGCTGATTTGCTACAATAATGACATTGCAGGGATTTATGAATATTTTAAGATATTAAAAAACTTTGTATTGGGCCCTGGCTGGTGTAGCTCAGTGGATTGAGCGCGGGCTGCGAACCAGGCATCGCAGGTTCGATTCCCAGTCAGGGCACATGCCTAGGTTGCAGGCCATGTCCCTCAGCAACCGTACATTGATGTTTCTCTCTCTCTCTCTTTCTCCCTCCCTTCCCTCTCTAAAAAATAAATAAATAAAATTTAAAAAAAAAATACTTTGTATTGGGCATTATGAGCTTTTACCATATTAAATATTTGGAGGCAGTGGTATCTGAGTTAATGAATGTGTGTTTTTAAAAGTCTAATGCTGCCCTGACTGGTGTGACTTGGTTGGGCCTCATCCCACAAAGTGAAAGGTCGAAAGGTTGCTGGTTCGATTCCCAGTAAGGGCACATGTCTGGGTTGCAGCTTCACTCCCTAGTCAGGGCACATATGTGAGGCAACCAATTGATGTTTCTCTCAAAAGTTAATGTTTTTCTTCCTCTCTCTCTTCCTCCCTTCCTCTTTTTCTAAAAATAAATAAAAACTTCAAAAAATTAAATAAAAGGCCTAATGCTGTGTAGATTTATCATATATCATTTAATAAAACAATGCTTGTGATTATTTCCCTTTAGTTGGACACCAGTTGCTTGGTCAGGAATATACTATCCTCTTATTACATTATTATTTTTCTAGGAAATTATATTTAAAATGCACTTCTTCCCTACAGTATTTCTGCATAAATATAATCAAGTCAGAAGTTTCTGGTATTACGTGGTTCAGATACTGTACTTTTAGAGGTGTGTTGATAGACTAGACTGTGGCCAGAAGACCAACAAATTGTAAGGTGATTTTGAAACTGTGACAAGATGACTGGTGACTGACATGAGACGTTTACTGTTGTTAACCATCTTTACCACCACCCCTCAGCCACGACTCCAACAGCTGCGTCTGTTTTATCCAACAGGGGTCGTGGCCATGTTGGTCTCTTTCTGTTCTGTCTCAGGGTGAGGGGTGTCATCTGCCTCTTCAGTCCTTCCTAATCATTTCAGGTTTCTTCCCCAGATTAATGCATGGTTAGAAGCTTGGATTTGGCTTCTGTGTTTACTTTGAATCACAGTTCTGTGATTTTTTAGTATGAGTTGAATAGCAACCAGAATTCTATTAAATTTTATTTGTGAAAAGATCAGTGTCATTTTTAATAGTGCACAATATATAGTAAATTGTGGACTCTTTGCCTTTTCAGCCAAAGATGTAACTTACATATGTCCATTCACTGGTGCTGTCCGAGGAACCCTGACTGTGACGAATTACAGGTTATATTTCAAAAGCATGGAGCGGGTAAGACTTGTTGGGTGGGATTTATGTATGTACATCTCTGTTGTTTGCAGACAGCTTTAGTCATGTTGGATAAGTTTTAATTAAATCATTACTAATTAAGGCTTTTTTCAGCTATAATTGTATAGTATCTGTTGATTGCTCAGGTTAATTTTTCTTCCCTTCCTTTAGGATCCCCCATTTGTTCTAGATGCGTCTCTTGGTGTGATAAGTAGAGTAGAAAAAATTGGCGGTGCTTCTAGTCGAGGTGAAAACTCTTATGGACTAGAGACTGTATGCAAGGTAAATTTCATAATATGCACAAAATTTTATTTGGTTTGGGAAGCTTTCTTTTAATTAGCCCCTACTTTAGAAACTGGTTTCCAAAAATCAATACCATGTGCCACTTCTGCATGCCACTCTTCTGCTCTCTGTGGCCTAATTGACACCCACTCACATCTCATTTCTTTGTAGATTGCCCTTTTCCTTTCTTCTACCGATCTGCCAGAGCAGTATGATAAAGTCAACAGTACACGCCTAACTTTCCAGCTACCTTCCTACATTAATCTTGAAAGTTTTGTGAATCTATTATTAAAGCTAATGACTGAGTTAACAATTTCTTTTTGCTTTTCCATTGTATTCAGAATGGCTCTAAGAGTGTAATAACTGTCAACCATGGGTCCAGCACATTGTCTCCTGATCATATTTTTGTAGCGTAAAAGTAAATAGAGCTTAGACTGAAAGAGAAAATGAAAGAGGGTGACTATGAAACCTTGATCATTTTAGGTATGATTTTTTTTTTTTCATGAAACAAGACCCGGACATTTGTAGGGCTTCTGCTGTGGTAGGTTGAGGGAGCTCTGTGGTTGACAGAGTGCTTTTCTCTTTAAAGATATTTCCTGAGGAAAAACAAGGTTTCAGTTTAGGTTCCTGCATGTGTTTGTTTTAAAAGATGGTGGAGCTAGCATCCTAGTTTTGGGTCAGATTTGTAGTGAAATGTTCCATTTTTCATGTACTATGGGTACATTGTAGTGGGGTGTCTCTGTTTGATTTTATAGAATAGGGTATAATAAAGCTGTTTTGAGTCCTGCCTAGATTAAAACACTTAAATAAAATGAAGTTTTGAAATTATTCTTAGCCCTAAATTTTTCCCCAGTGCTATTAACATGTCGGTAAACCAGAACATGAATATCTACATTAAGACTAAACATAGAAAAATTTTTTGAGGACAAATGATGGAAGGGAACCTGGGTCTTTAGATATGACTGCAGAGCCTGGCTGATACCATCCAAACTGTTTAGAGTTTAATCTGGCAGTAGGTGGTTGAAGAACTTGGACTTGGAGTAGAAGGAGGCCTTTAGGCAGAATTCGGATCAGTGTAGTAGCAGGAGACTCACAAAGAGAACATCCAGTGGAATTGAGTCCTGGGGAGAGATCTGAAGTAGGAAAATAATTACCAGGCCTAATGGGCATGAAGAAATGTAACAACAATTAATCAGGTTTTTAATAGAGAAATTAATGACAGGAAATTGACTTCCCCAGGTAAGGGTCATATACTAGTAGTATGTCTCAGTCATGACATTCAGCTTCAGATAAAGTATCTCTAATCTCCGGCACCCTCTCTCGCTGACCTGTCTTGAGTCCATAAGCAATGGTAAATTTTCCGTCCTCTGAGCTGTGCTTGTCTTGGAGTGCCTTGTGTTTCTTTTTATTTCTCTCAGTAAGATTTTGTGATTTCCTTGCCTTCAGGAGAGATGTCTGGTTTATTTTTGTATCACACAATCACAGATCTTAACATTTTACAAGGTAGTTCCAAGTTACTGTATTTGTTCATTAAATAAAAAGTAAACAATGATAGATGACTTGGATCCTAAATCTTTCTAGGATATTCGAAATTTACGGTTTGCTCATAAACCTGAGGGGCGAACGAGACGATCCATATTTGAGAATCTAATGAAATATGCATTTCCTGTCTCTAATAATCTGGTAAGATGTTTCTTATTTTTGAAAATCTGTATTATAATTATTGATGTAATTTAAAGAAGCTCGTCTAGGCTATCTGGAATCTCTACATTTATGATCCTGCTTTGCTATTTAACCAGATGTATAGTTAAGATTTTAGCATAATCTGAGGTCCTGGGTAGACATGAGTTTTGGGGGATACCATTCAGCTCACTGCAGGGATCATCTGTTAAGCTGTTATTTGCTCTGTATCTTACGAATGGATGTTCAGTCAGGTTCCACATGAATCCTTCCAGTTTACAAGACCACACCAAACTGTGATACGGTAACTGTGAGAAAGGTTTTCCTAGCACTCCTCAGTTTATCTTTGTAATTCATTTTCTGAGACAACGCAGATTTCTAAACAGCACACAAGATCCCCTCAGGTGTGAAGAAAAAAGACAAACAAATTTTTTAGCCATAAGATAAGGAAGCTGGACTAGATGATTTCGAAGGTCCATTCCTATGTACTGACTTTCTATAATTATGTGCTCTTTCTACCCAGGTTATATCCATGATGAAAAGCTGTATGTAGGTTTATTGGGGTTTGAAATCTCCTTTCTAAGTTGGAGTTGACAGTTAAGTGTAGCAATTTTAATAGGGTAGATAACTTTAAAAGGGAATTCCTACAATGTGTTGTCAGCAGTGTTAGGCTTCCTCATTTGTGTCCTGTAATTTAACTTCCACAATAGCTCTATGGTGGTAAATATTATTTGTTTCAATTTTAAACTTGAATCCAGGAAGAGATAAGTAACTCAAGGGCATAGCTAGTTAGTAGGGAGTAAAATTTGGAATCAGTATTCTAGTTTGAATGCTTTTCACCAATAGGTTCCTGTCATTCTGTCTGCATAAGTTAATTTCTTTTGTACACAGATACACACCCAAAAATATTTAAAAAGTTTATTCAGTATGATTTAGAAAATGTAACATAAACTTCAAAGCTGTTTAACTCCGGTATCTGTGATGTCAAACTAATTATATCAGAAGATATCTTTTTATGAAATGTCTTCCATTATTTAGAAGTAAACCTAGAACAGCTGCCAGTGACATCTGGAAGGAATATGGGGACATATTAACATTTAATAAATCTTGGTGGTGTGCCTCTGTGTTTTTCTGTGTGTTTGAAATATATGAAAAAAAGTAAGTTTTTAAAATTATAAAATTAAAAGCTAGAAGAACAATATAAAAAAGGATACCAATGGATTTGATAAGGATGCATTTCTGATTCATTACCTACCTAAATGTCTGTTTAGCTATTAACTCTTAGCTGTTTACTTTTTTTTAGCCTCTTTTTGCTTTTGAATACAAAGAAATATTCCCTGAAAATGGATGGAAAGTATATGACCCTGTTTTAGAATACAGAAGGCAGGTATGCACCTTTTTCTTTTAATTTTAATATATTGTATCCTTTTTATCACAACAAAAGTTTTATGGATAGAAGTAAACAGCTTTATACAGTTGTGTGTGGGGGTGTGTGTGTGGGTGTGGGTGTGTGTTTTGCCAGTGCCACTTTATTTTTATTTTTTAATATATTTTATTGATTATGCTACTACAGTTGCATCATTCTCCCTCCTTCACTCTCCTCCACCCTGCACACCCTCTCTCACCCACATTCTCCCCCTTTAGTTCATGTCCATGTGTCATAAGTTCTTTAGCTTCTACATTTCCCATACTTTTCTTGCCCTCCCCCTGTCTATTTTCTACCTACCATCTATGCTACTTATTCTCTGTACCTTTTCCCCCTCTCTCCTCCTCCCACTCCCCTGTTACTAAGCCTCCATGTGATCTCCATTTCTATGGTTTTGTTCCTGTTGTAGTGGTTTGCTTAGTTTGTTTTTGTTTTAGGTATGGTTGTTAATAACTGTGAGTTTGCTGTCATTTTACTATACAAGATTTTTTTTATCATCTTTTTCTTAGATAAGTCCCTTTAACATTTCATAAAATAAGGGCTTAGTGATGATGAACTCCTTTAACTTGACCTTATCTGAGAAGCACTTTACCTGCCCTTCCATTCTAAATGAAAGCTTTGCTGGATAGAGCAATCTGGGATGTAGGTCCTTGCCTTTCATGACTTGGAATACTTCTTTCCAGCCCCTTCTTCCCTGCAAGGTCTCTTTTGAGAAATCAGCTGACAGTCTGATGGGAACTTTGTAAATTACTGTCTCCTTATCTCTTGCTGCTTCTAGGATTCTCTCCTTCATTTTTACCTTGGCTAATGTAATTAGGATGTGCCTTGGTGTGTTCCTTCTTGGGTCCAACTTC